>JAPZAG010000189.1:0-82713 GCA_027475135.1 Bactrocera correcta
TATTTTGTTTGCGCGAAGGTGTGAAATCTTAAATATTTGCGAAAATTTTCGAATTTATTTGATTCTCCAAATAAAATTTGTGTAGTAATTCGCGATTTACGGCACTCGCTTTTGTAAATCGTAATCGTAAATGTCGAAATTCGTGTAAATTACTAAAGCAAACTGCGTAGAATTCCAAAAACACGGCAAGCAAATTTAATAGTAAACAAATATTTGTATAATTTGCGGCTAAAGTTCAAGTAATCAGCAAAGCGTTCTAAGAATACAAAATTTAGCACTATTCTGGTACTATTTTTAAATAATATCAAAGTGGATAAACAAACTACAAGCTAAATAAATACTACACATATAAATTAAATTTTAGGGTTTGAGTACTATTTTGACTGAAGTTGAGAACAAAATTTCTCAAAGAACCAACAAAGCAACCAGCAGTGTCTTAAGCCACAGCTTTTAGTAAAGTTTTGCCTGCTAAGTGAACTATAGGTTCCTGTCGAGCTCTTTTGCCATCTCTCTAACATTGTCTGCTGATTTTCAAGCACCATTTTCTTCACTTGTTTATTATTTTCATCAGTTGAAGAGATCGAAGGTGTTCCAAAGCGAGGCATGTCTTCAACGATCTCTCAACCGTTCTTGAACCACTCGTTGGTGTGTATTTTTGTTAAAACTGAAAAACACAAGTTTCTCCAACATTCGCTTGAAATTCGGTTGGAAATACAAAATTTGAGTGAAGTTATTTGATCGATATGTGTATCCATTTTATAAATTCCAAGGCACTACTGAGGTGTACCGACTTAATCAGCTGCTGAATATAAACTGGCTGACAGATCGCATTCTCAGTAATTAGAACAGTCCTACCAGCTTAGCAAAATACTATTCTTATTTACCCGGGGAATTTCATTCCAAAAGAACCGTGTTGGCATATCGACCAAAAACTAATCAAACCAAATTTTGATACCGTGTACTGATGTGGGCTCTATTCCAGTGGGAGCATTCTGTAACAAGCGGAACAATTGATATTTGTTTTTCACATAGCTTTTTATCAGTCTTGCTATTAATAATCCAACCAAATACAAAGCATTGTCTTGTCGTCATAGATATTCGGCTTCGCCGCTGATTTGGCTAGTTGGCTAGGTCTTAATGGTTCCATTTTTGTCACCAGTCACCAACTGATGCAAAACCGACTTATATTCATAGCGTTCAAGCAGCATTTTTGACATTCAAAATCGTCTTTGAATATCTTTTGGCTATAATCTATATGATACCCAAAAGGACAATAAAAATCGTTATGTTTTTCGTGAGTACCTGCCGTCGACGGTCTAATCTCACTGTGCTCTAAAGCACATTGATTAAAATAACGTGCTGATGAGCGCTCCAAATGATACACGCTTTTTGCAAGCATTATTTTTCCTCAATTAGTCGGGTGAAAGGGACACCTTTACCACCCTGGTCGGGTTCGAGGCCTATCTAAGACCTCTGCCGCGCTGTAGATCCGGCTGCAGTGTGACTCCACACTGAATTGAATATTAAATTTTACCTGCCTTTAGGTTTAAACCACCGCTCTCACGAATCTCTCCAAAGGGCTAAACCTAACAAGCAGATTAAGGCGAACTTCAAGAGCTAAATGCTCTCCATGGTACCAGATTTAAGTCTTGGGTCAGGTCTTGTAGCTTTTGCTACTACCAGTTGAGCACTTATCAAACTTAAAGACTGGCGGCATTTGTCGCTTGATCTTCCATTGTCTTTTGATTAGAAGGAAACTCATTCGAGCACTATTTCTGACAAGGCTACGCTGAAACTTCGAGGCAAGCCCAAAAACAGAGAAATTGCATATTAAATTTTAGTCGACTTTTACGAAAAGCATACCTTACCACGAAAATTGTTGCCGAAAAGCGGCTGTTCATATGCATCTCATAGAAGAGTTAGTTTCATTTAAAACGAGAAAATATTTTTGACAAAATTTCGATACACTGATTACTTTATAAAGACACTCCCTTTCAACTATAGAATAACTTTTTCATAACTTTAACAGGACCCAGAAAAACGCCGGAAGATCATATAAATTATATATTATATATAATAGGGTAGCATGATTAGGGCTGAGTCGTTTTTGCCATTTTTGTCTGTATCTCCGTCGGACTGTCTATCCTTCTGAACGTCCATCTGTATTCTATCCAGTCCCTCAGTTTTTGAGATATCTCTCTGAAATCCAGCATCCGTCCTTTACTCCGTAAAAGGCTGATCATTTGTCGGAACCCTTACTAACTGAACGATAGGAGTCAAGTGAAAAAAACTTTTTAATTTCACGAGATATCTTCAAGAAATTTGGTACAAGTTATTGTCTAAAGCAAAGATACAATTTCCGTACAAATTGTTTAGATCGGTTTACTATAGCATATAGCTGTCATTCAATTTAAAGGTTCTTCATTTGTGAATGGTGTTATAGCTTCGTTACAGCCTTTTTTCATGTTTGGTGTAATTTTATTATGTTAACAAGCCTCTTAGGGCTATTTAAAATACTGTCAAAGCTTCATGTAAAAAAAAAAAAGTTCCAATACTTTTATGTGACGTAACGAGAGCCATCTTTACACTGCTTATTTTCAAGCAAAAAGTTTAAAATTTTCGTTTTTATTTCAAAATTAAACATTTCATACTTTAGTTTCAAGCCCAACTCTTGCTCCATACAAAGAAAATTATAAAGGCTTTTTTCATATTCCCCTTAAAAATTGTTGTCTCGAAACTGATTTTAGTCCCATAGTCTTTTGGGAAAAGTTGTTCAGAATGATCTATAGAAGTTTTTCCACATACGCAGTTTTCATGATTTTTGGGCTGCCTGTAAATCAACACACCCTAATTCACATACATATGCATATCTATGTGTAACAGATATATCGTTTTGCCTATCATTATGTCATTTTTATTTGGTGCCAACAAGCTCACTCGACTCAGTCGCACCACTTCTGTATTTGTTGTTGTTTGTCACGTTTATTTTGTCGCCTAATTTTTGTGCTTATTTCGGAAATTATGTGAAAAGTTTGTTCATAAAAAAGTGATAAAATTGTGTAGTAACTTAACCAAGCAGAAACAAAGCGAAAATAAAACAAATTTAAGCAGGCAAAAGAAAATCGCTGCTTTGGCACTTAAATGCTAAAGCAAACTGTTGCTACTTTTTGCGCCTGAGTGCCACAGTACAGCGCAGCACTGTGACGTCAAAGCCAAATAAATGGCCACACGCTAACGCTATTATTAGCGTATGACATGGCTCTTCGATTGGCTAAGTTGGCTAATGCGAGGCTGACACTTTTCTCTATATTGTCTGCTGCCTTCCAGGAATTACCCAAAATTCAATGAATCACTTCGACGCCTTAGCCGCAGCAAGCTTATTCGTGTGTATAATATATTTTTGTATAACGGCACATGTAGGTGAGCCAATGTTTGTTTTGCCACGGCCGCGAAGGCGTAAGCAAAGGAAGTAAGGTGTTAGCGTAGACATATGCGCGCTACTAATCACTAATCTATGGGTAAACAGCTTAGACTGATGGCAATGCGCTGTTGGCAGCAAAATCTTTGATTACAGTACTCGTGGCAGGGCGTTGAAAATTCGATATTAAATTCATCACGGTTGGTTTTTTAAGAATTAAAAAAAGCATTTTATAAGGTGTTTCGATAAGTATATATGTATATATAGGAACAAGTAAGGAAGAGCTAAGTTCGGGTGCAACTGAATTACACTCTTGCAACTTACAAGAATCAAAGCCAGGGAAATACTTTATGGTATAAAACGTCAACCTGAGGAACGAAATCCAAGGAATTTTATATATACATATACTATATATAACTCCTATACTGACAGACAGCTAGGGTTTATTAGGTAGTACGACAAGATTTTATATATTTTTTACTCATCTCACATACTATTAATGTGTCACAAGGTCAAAAAACTAATCATAAAGAGTAAAGTTAGCCGGATGTTCTTAAGTCCTAATATTAGCTATATAGGCGCTAGGTGAAGTTCTCGCTCAAATTTATCTATTCTATTTTAGGCACAAAGATACACTGTTATGAGTAAAACACATCCTCTCAGTTTCATTAAAATAACTCACATATTGACCTATATATGCGGTATAAAGTCACCTGGAAGGGCTCAGAGTAGTATTGTCCCGATTCAATCCATTTTTAACACACATATATACCATTATCAGAGAAGGATTATCCCTGAATTTCAATTATATACCTTGCACATTGATCGATATTTTCGGTCAAAAGTCAACGTTAGGTACTGGGGTTCTAATATTCGAATTTTAAGGGCTTAAACAGTTTTTGTTGGATTTGAAAAATGTTTGGTCATAATGGGAAATAAACAAAGGCACTATTCGTGCAAAGTTTCATTCCGCTATATTAATTGCTTTTTGATTTGTGTATTGGAAATTTAACGATTCAAGTGGAATTGAAAATTGTGATATGTATATGCGAAGTGGGCATGGTTGTTGTCCGATTTCACCCACTTTTAAACTGTGACATAAAAATTTGAAAAAAACGTTAGCTACTACACATTTAATCAAAATCCGTCGATCGGGTCTCGAGATATGTTTTTATTCAAAAAGCTGGCGGTGCCACGGCCATTGTCGCACACTGGTTCTAGAAACCTCTCTAATGTTATCCCGAAGGTAAAATTTACTGTTTCAGACACAATTAGTTATTGATTTATTGCGCTTTTAATAGTTTTTAGCTGTACCGTTATATGCGGAGTTAGCGGGGTTATCTACCGGTTTTCACACTGTCGGTAGCAGTTTTTTTTTTAATATTTATGCTGAGAAAATTTGGTTGTTCTAGCTTTAGTAGTTTAGGAGATATGTTCATTAAACTTATTAAAGGGCGAGGCCACGCCCACTTTTTCAAACTTTTTTGCCCACAGATGCTTATTTCTACTGCGAACCCCGTGTGTCAAACAGTTTTATATCTAAATTAAGTGCTTAGTTATGGCACTTTATACATTTTCGGTTAATGGTGTTTTGTGGGCGTAGCAGTGGTCCGATTATTTTCATCTACGAACTCGTAATATTTTGTTCCAAAAAACGCGTATACCAAAATTCATCAAGATATCTAAATTTTTGCTCATTTTTTTTACTCTTTTACTCACCCGAATTTCAACTTTTCTCGTCATCCTGACCAATTTATATATTTACATGTATATATGACCTTATATTTGTCTCTTTTAGTTTTAGGTGATACTTACAACTGTTTAGTTTCCTTTAGGATGCCTACGCTTAACTCAAATTTAACAGACTCTGTGACCTTACTATCGATAGCTCCTCCTCTAGTGTAGCATACGTGGTGACCTCAGATGCTTCCAGCATAGTCTTCTCAATGTGAAATGAGAGCACAACAGATGCTCCATTGTTTCCCTGTTGCCCTGCTCTAGGCATTTGCTGTAGTCTTCTCGATCTGTCAGCCCCATCATGCGGGCGTGTGTCGCCACCAGACAGTGACAAGTTAGTATTCCGATCATATTTATTCCTACAGTCTCTTCTATCTATGAGTATCATGTGTTTTCCACATGAGTTTGCAGTTTTGCACCCAGGTAGCTAGTTCCATTGGGTTTTGATTTTCTTTTCCATGCTTCCGTTCACTGATCACGTTTTCGGGTGTTAGCTGCACATCATTATTGGCAATCTCGTTCACTATTTCAGTGCCATCGTTGCCTTTGTGGCCTGATATCCAGTTGAAGTGAAGTTGATTGCTTCTGGCAGCACTTTCCACTGCTTCCCAAGACACTTCTGCTTGGCTGTCTACGTAGACGTTGGCTTTGGAATTACCTGAATGTGCATTAGAGGCCAGCTCTGCGGCTTTTGCAATAACAAAGACCTCAGCTTGAAATATATATAAACTTAAAAGGTTGCCTTATGCCTAACTCTGTATAGAATCTTGTTGTCTACTATTAGCCAGCTGATGACGTCACTTTAGCAATCTAACTTTTGTTTCTGAACGGGAACTGAAAATATTTTAAATTTAAGATCTTAAAAACCGTTAGTTAATTTAAATTGTTCAAATTGAGTATTTTAATAATTCATGAAGCGCAAATATAATAGATTTACTATAAAAGCTTGTCAGCCAAGTGACACACTCGATAAAATTCATTGCAGCGGAAGAAATTACACGAAAGTGTGGCATTTCACAGGATTCTTTATGCGTTCGCGTTATGATAATGATACAACAGAGTATTGTTGCCGCAAAAAAGCAACAAAGGTGCAAATACCGCGAAGTAATATTCTTATATATCTATATATGTAAGTGTCTGTTTGAGTGTGCTGTATTTTTTAGGCGTGGCAGTAAGTGTGCAAAACAAAGTGGCTGAGCAAACACGCGTATCGAATAAATAAAATGTATTTTTACACATTTTCATAATTGCACTTGGGTGTGTTAATGTATATGTATTCATATATAAGTATATTATATATGTAAAGAACAAAATCGCATAAGTAATCAGCCATTAAAAATGCTTTCGCCGCATTATTCCGCCGGCGACAATGACTGGCGTTTGTAAGTAGAATTAAATTTCTACAATCTTTTGCAAAATACAAACCGATTTACAAGCATACATATATACTTATATTTACCTGAGAATTCGCACAATGAAAGCACACAGTCACAGTGCAAGGCACAAAAAGTGCTGCGTTTCAACAATGAACACACCCACCCCCAGCGTTGAGCGCCCACCCAGTCAGACAGGCAGACAGCCAGCGAGTGAGTTGCCTGCGGCATCAACGCCATGAGTTAATATTAAAACCAGAAAAAATATATTGTATTTATGTTGGTTTGTAAATTGCTATGTGGCGAGTATTTAAGCGCGACAGCTTGGCAGTGATTAATCGACAGAAAAATAAACAGACAACTAAATCTAGGCTGAGGAATAAATAAACAAATGTTTGATTTAAAGTAATATTTAAGGGGGATTTGCGAATAACCACACCATAATTACACTGCAAGTAAGTGCATTTATTAAGAAAGCAGACGCGCACATTTATCTCTGCATGTCTGTGGAAGAATGCAGTGGCTTGCATGGATGAGGGCGCGTCAATAAGTACTTAGCCTAGAAAAGAAAAAAAATTTTGTCAATGAAGTGCGATTTATTTTTCAATACTCAATAAAATTCCCATTTAATCACGATACACTTGATCCAACGAGGCTCAGACTGCTTTAAAACCTCTAAAGTGTACGTTTTCTTCAGGTCTAAATTTTTTCCAATTTGGAAATAAAATCAAATGTTGACTAAAAGGTCCGTAGCCTAGTTTGAACAATTCATCCGTGGTGACAGCGAAAACCTAAGGCATTTCTTTATAATGGTAAAAGAAAACGTTTCTCTTCACCAAATTGAGTCGTTTCTGCAGTGAAACGTCGACTCGATGCTATAAATCAGTTTAGTAGGACCGTTCGAACGTTTTTGCCCTTCAAAAAGTGGTCGTTGTACAGCACACCTCCTTAACACCTCAGAACTGTAGATTTTCGGTCGATAAAACAATATTCGCTTTCGCCGGAGTGGGTTTCCCATATGAAGTTAATTTTTCCTTGATCTCTTTTGTATACCAGTGTATACTTAGTCGAACGGTTCAACAATTTTGCTTTTGTTTAGTTCTTGTAGATCGCACCTGATAAATCCAGAAAAGGATGATGCTAATCGTCTGGTCGACTAGACAGTCTCTGCCTTCACCAAAGTTGGTTCCTCATATGAAGTTCATTTTTCAATCACATGTGGTGAATACCAGTGTATCCATTGTAGAACAGTCCGACCATTTTGTTCCTGGATAGTCCTTGTAGATCGCATCTGATGGATCCCAGAAAAGGATAGTTATATTAGTCTTGTCGGTTAGGCAGTATTTGTCTTTTACGGAGGGGAATTGCCGTGTAAAGATCAGCGTTCCATGAAACGAAAATCATTTGAATTGCACTTAACAAGCGCAAAAAAATCCTGCTTTGAAGTAGTTTATGGGTTGCACTTCTTATCAATTATCTCATTACCTTTCTGTCATCGGTCTGCCAGTGCGAAGTCAAGGTCTTTTGTTTTGTTATCTTCTAAAGCAGCCGTTTTCAACGCACCTGTAATTGGCTCATCAAAAGTCGATAATCGACTTTTAAGGAATGTCACAGAGTAATCATCATACATAGCTCTTAGATTTTGCTGTCCTATTTCACTTCCAAAACGGAGAGTCGAATCACGAACGCCAGTGTTTATCGTCCTCTTTCTGCGCACACTCTCGATTTCATCTACTTTAAGAAGATAACTGCAAGTGGCATGCTGCTGGAGTGTTGACAGTATCCACCTAGTAATATGTAATACCGTTCCCACGACAGTCGGGTCTACGTAACCGGAACAGACCTGAATTTTTCTGCCGCTACAACAATAACAACAGTATGTAGTACATTATATTTCCTTACTGTACTTATTGACCCTCCCTCGTAGCTAGGTAGTGCATGCCTTTGGGCTAAATGCATTTACCATTTTCAGCCGGTTGACTCATATGCAAGAGCCCATAGATTGCAAAATACCACGCAATTGTGTGAATCATAAAGGGAAGTGCCGCTGTAACTGTACAATACACAGTAAAGTAATATTTGTCATTTACAAAATATTCAAGTTAAATGTTGAAGTAAATAAATAACAAACAGTGAAACTAAAAATTCAAACTAAGAACATTTAGGCAAACAAAAAATTAACAAAATTCTTAAAATATTTGAAATTCTTTTTTTAAAATTCCTTTTTCAAAAATTTTCTGTTAAAATTTTTGTCCAATTTAGTTATGGTGAAATTGCCAACGAGCATTCAAGTAGTTGTTGTGCTTTTGCATCACTTCGAATTCCCGCAAATTGTGTGCAATTTGACGCCACAGAAATTTTCCTCAATTTCATTTAGTTTATAGAAAGTTCTAAAATGTTAACAGTACATTTTATTTTAAACAATTGTTTTGCAACTGTTGCCAAACTACGGCAAGCATGCAATTTAAATGTTTTGCCGAAAGTTTGTAGCACAAAATTCCAAGTTAATTATTGCGTTTTGTTGCTCAAGTTGTTGCTGCTGCTGCAAACACTTTATTGTCTTTCTGTTGCTTATTAGCATTCGCACAACTCTAGATATACTTGCATATAAATATGTATGTTTGTATATTCTTTTAATTAAGTAAGTTTGCTGCTGAAGTGTGGCGCATGGAACCGCAATTGTTGTGCATTCAACGCTTTTGATTAGACCAAATGCTTGCTGGTTTGCAGTGTTGTTAAGCGTCGCATTTTCGTGGTTGTTTAGATGCGTTGGTAGAGTTGGCGCGTGAAAACTTTGATTGACTTCTGGCTGACTTTGAAAGTACATTAAGAATTTTTTTTAATTGAGATGTGAAATAATTGCCAAGGTAACCTGTAGCAAGATATATTCTTTGTTTAAGCTGTTAATCTATCAGAAGATTGAGTTTTGCCTCAAAATTGTACATATTGGCTCTTCAAGCGTTTAAAGGAAAAATTGATTTAATTAAGACAAAATGTTTACAATTTAATTCACACATCTCTTTGAGACTATGAGATTAATAGAAATTATATATAGTACTGTTGGCGACATCTGTCGGATTAGTATTATTGTTTCACTCAAACAACAGCATTTTTTTGAAGAAAATCCAAATGATTGGTTCCTAGAATAGCAATCGTTCTTTGATTAGGTACTGGCGTAATCTTTCAAAAAAGTATTGTTAACTATCTTTTGATTTTCATTTACCAATATATTGTGTATATATCAAATCCTTCGCGCAATTCTATAAATTATTTCGCTTTCTTTCCTGGGTCCACACCAGAGTTGATTAACTGCTTGAGAACCATCGAGTTGAACTCTTAAAACCTTACAATATTTGAGAAGAGTATTCTCAGTTCATCATAATGTACTCGTAAACAGGCACGTTCCTTTCAATCCTATAGATAACTGTGAAATGCTATTTAAAAGGTTAAAAACTAAATTTAAGACAAATATTCAGAAATGTTGTCTTGTGAAGTGACTAAGAGAAAAAGGAATTTAGAATTGTAAATCTATTTGCGTACTCATCCTTTTATGAAATGCCCCAAAGTCCTCCACAAAACTGCGCTTAGAATCGATCTATATCTGGCATAGCGCGCTGTAAAACTGTCATATCACTATGTGGATCCATAAGTTCATTCTCACTTTAATTGGTCAGACTTTCAATACTCGCCAAATACGACATGGCCAGCTTGGCATTCAGATGGTCCACACCGGAACTAAAATTAGACGATGCCAACCGAGCTCTGACGGCTCCTTCTCTGCCCATATACCGCCGTTTGCAGAAGCTGTTTGAAAGAAGAAGTGAAAACCACTCAGCACTACCCTCTTGACTGTCCCGCGTTTGAGAGGTCAAGATTTAGACACTTGGGAGTGCATACCTTCAGACATCGCACCGAACTGGCGGACGTTGCAATTAAGCGCCTTTGCAGATTTGTATTGGCTACCAAGCGTTTTGCCAATCTGAAAGTACGAACACTGGAGTTCTTATTTTTCAATGGCTGCACAAAGGGCTACATTTATTAGTCCACGTACGATCATTGATCAGTCATCTAACCTAACCTAACTAGACGATATTGAGCAAATTAAAGACCAAGAAATCGGACCATGTTTGAATTTGGCAATCTCTTGCAACATTTGACCACCTCTGTGTGACTCTTTTGGCGAAAACTTTAGCTTCATATCAGTGAGGCGATCCAAACTCTCCGCCGACATTTTGCTCGCCTCTTCAAGCTATTCAAGCTACCGGTGAGCTGCGCACCAGAGGTTTAGATATCACTGGCTCAACGCTTGTCATGGATGAGATCATGGTGTTTTTTTTTCACTGAGTGTAAACGATGAGAGTTCTTTTGTGATTAGCAGATATGTAGTTCAGGTTTCAAAGGTGCAGTGGCGATAAACTCTTTGGAAGGTATTACTGGTGATATTATTATGCGGTAGCCAGTTGCTCCATTTCTGTTAATTTAATATTTTCTGTCTGTTCTATCTATTTAATAATGTTCATAATTCAGCAGTGATAACTTGTTGTTTAAGAAATCGTTTTGTTGGTTAAGGAATCGTTCAGTTTTTGAAATTTTTGAGGTATCGATCAGAAATTTTGCACTTTTTCTCACTAAGGAGTTGCTATGGGACAACTATAGCATATAGCTGCCATACTGAACGGTCGGTATCAAGCGCTTATAAGGTAAAATTTTTCATTTGACGAGATAACTTCAAGAAATTTGGCGTAGATTATTGCCCACGGTAATGATGCTGTCTCTGGTTGAATTGTGCAGATCGAGTCACTAATTATGAAATTTGGTTATGAAAGGCTGTTAGAGGGATGACAGAATGTCAGGCTATAGAGTTCATAGTTTCTGTTAATGATAACACCATATACACATGCAGGTAAACACTAGTGTTTATTTTCGACAAAGCATTCAGTGACTCTAGACATACATCCACTTCTGGATAGCGTTGAAAAAGTTAAAGAAACAGTGATTGAAAATCGTTAGATTGACATCAGAAAATTTGCAGAAGATCTCAGCATCTTTTAGATATCTACTCAACACATTTTGGTTAATATTGACATTAAAAATCATCTAATGAAGGCATCACCAACGGCTTGAAAAAAATTTATGGAAAATTATTGCTTTAGAAGGAGTCTAGAAGTATGTCCTAAAATTATGCAAACTTTTTGGATATATAATTAAATGCACATTATATTGTCTTTGAAAGCTATACATGAGTTATCGTATAAATTTGAGTACGACTCATACATGCAATCGGGCCAGTTTAAATTTTTTGTTTTGTTGAAATTCCAAGGTCTGGGAATGAGTTCATGACATACTTACCTAGCTCCAAAACAACTTCTTGCTTTAGCATTATTTAACATCATACTTTATTTAAATTTAAAATATTTTCGTTATTACACAACTCTTACCTTTCAGCACTTCCAGTGCAACATGAAAAAGTAAACGAACAAAGCTTGTTTCAATGCATAAATTTGAAAACTTAAAATTAGCTTATCAAATTGCATGAAAATGCATAGAACTCGAGTTGCCCTACAACAAAAATAACAAAATTCGATGAAACAGCAGAGCAACTAAACCAAAATAAAACCAAATAAATTGAAAAAAATTCACTAAATTCTATCCAGCCAAAATAAATTGCAGTGCTGTGCGCAACTGATGCGGCTTCGGCCCATGCGGCAATGGTGGCCGCTGCGGTCACCGTTGAGTGGCCAACGCCTTTAGCCCACTAACAGTTGCATACAACGCAAAGCTATTCGAGCGCAATTAGCTGCATTTAAATAAATACTGCAGCAGCATATCACTGAACTCTGCCGGCTGCGGTCAAAACTGATGGACCATCAGCATTTATTTTCGTTGTTGCATTATTTTTGTTTTTGTAATTGGCTGCCGACACTCCATGCCTTGCTGTGCAGATAAAAATATTTTGAAAGAAATTGCATTTCGCTTTCACCGAAATAGTTGCAGTTTTATTTATAGTTGGCGCGTTGCCTGCCATTTCTACTGCCGCGAAATGCATGCATGTGTGTGTTTGTGTGTGCGTTAAGCTATATTAAAGTAACTCAAATATAAATTCATATTTGTTGCAATGTGGGCGTTGGTATGCTGAGTGCAATTGCTTTGATTTTCAGTCTCAAAGCTTATGCCTTGGCTGCTCAGCCTCTTGGCCCAGCAGCCGTCATGGCGTATACGCAACGTGACGACTCGCACGCATTTGCGTCATTCACGCCACTAAAAACGCATTAAGTTTAATTTGTGTGTGTGTGGAAATAAAATATGCACAAGATTTATTTTTAATAGAAATTTTCGTGATTTTGTCGCCACAATGCAACGCACAAATGCACCGCTTAATGGCTTTGTCGCCGTGGCGTGGCTGAAAATAGCTTGTCGGCGCATAAAAATAAATGCGCATTTTCTCACTGCAAGTGTGCTCGCTAGGCGGCACGAGGTGCACATAAAACAACCAAACCCACTACAACAACAACAAAATAAAAAAGAAAAACACAAACAATTTTCGACTTTTGAAAGTGAAAATTATGAGCGCATTTGCCGCTGCAGCGCCGACGACGCTGATGATACCATCAGCGGCGCAGACGATGAAAGCGAAAGTGAATGTGACAGTGTGACAAGTGTGCGCCAACGAAACTTAAATTAAAGTCATATATACTGTGGGCGTTGTTGTGCGAGAATTTAGTAAGAATTTTGCGTATTTTGCTGCGCCTATCTCCATACGTGCCTCCGCTTGGGAGCGCATGTCAATGAACTCTTTTGCATTTAAAGTTTCCTATGAGCGCATTTGACGCTTTGAAATATGAGTATCCGCCAGCGTTGCACTGCCGTAACCATCAAAAATGCGATTTATGCTGCTGCGGAGGAGGCCGTGCGTAAGTTATGGCAGCGTGTGCGAAAATAATTTTTATGCTTTTGTCGGTGCTTTCGGTGGTTTAATGTTGTGATGTTTGTCAGCGTGCTTAGCATATTTCAATAAATAAAAAGTAAGACTCTTGTCTTTAAATTTATTTGCTTAAAATGTTTGAAATATATTTTAGAAGTAATAATGTTAAGAAAATTTTTGATATTTGGTTTATTTCAGTTTACAAGAAAAAACATAAAGACTAGTTTTTCAATGATTATTGCGCATCAAAATAAATAAAAATATTTCTTAAAGTGTAAAATTTATTGTAATTCCTGAATAGTGTAATCTATGGAAGCCATTTGGGTATCTAAATATCCTAAAATCTAACCAAATATATTTATATAGCGTCAAAAGGATACATATATCGTCACCCAAAATGTGAAATAAACTAACATCACTATTCATAAGTTTGCAGGCGAAGGAAAAACGTTTCCACTAAATTTGGAAACAGAATTTGGGTTTTGGATTTTTTTTTTTGATAATAATTTTCGATTTTTTTTTTGATAATACGTTGCACTGAATTTTAGGTGACGATATGTACTTCTTAAAAATATTTAAAAAAAAATTTAAAAAAAAATATTTTCTTTATAATTTATTAAAAAATCAATTTAGAGCGACAAAATTATGTAATCATTGATTAGTAAAATTTCCGTACGAAATTATAAGCATTTCACTCATAGATTTATGTATATATATGTACGCATATAATATATAAAATATATATAATAGTAATTATATTAATGTCGTTTGCCTTTGATAACCATATTTTCGGAAGCGCCCAAGTTGGGATCTATATTTGTTGCCGCTGTTGTGCCATCTGAGTCATTGCATAGATCCGTGGTGCAGCTGCGATAAAAAGTTTTGAACGTCGAATCGGTTTTTACGGCATTCAAGTACTAGAAAAAAATTATATAATAAATAAATTATTATACCAAAACAATCATATACAAAATTTTCCATAAAATAATAGTTTTCCAATCTGCATGAAGTCTGCGGAGATTCTAGAATAAAATAAATTGGTAGTAGAAGGAATTTCATGATGATATTTTGTCAAATAAAAAAAGTTTTACATACAAGCACTCGATTTTTATCGATCAGTTGGTATGTCAACTACAGCCTATAGTGAGCCGATATTGGTATTTTCGGCAAATTAGCAGCTTCTTGGCGATAAAAAGACAAGTTCTTAAGGTCGATGTCTCAAAAAATGCGGAACAAGTTGGCGTGTAGCAGACGGACTAACGCTACTCATTTATATAATATATGTATATTCTTTATAAGACAACGTTTCTTTGTGAGCAGGAAGATGTAGTATTTGACACACAGCTTTAAGCCGGTTATGAGCCCTCTCGAAAAATTTGAAAATTTTCAGTCATTTTGTATCAAAATTTCAATATTATTTTTAACATATATAAGCATGTTTAGCAAAGCCTGAAATCGAGTTACATAAATACTTTTTCGTACTCAGAGATTAAATTATCCTACGTAGATTGCCTTTTATATTTCGGTATTTGGCTACCCTAGTTTTGAAATCTGACGACTCACAACTTTTTCGGTAAGTTTGATATTTTTGATCTTATACATACTCAGAGCTGTTTGACATACGAGCGCTATTTGAGTGGTTAACAGCAACTTACAATATTCTTCTCGACAAAAAATGTAATTAAATCATGAACATTTTCGCGCGACTATTTTTTGACAACTTTCGATGCCGTTAAATTCAGCAACAGTGCATCGATGTACTTAATTAATTTTTCAGCGATAAAGTTTCATCAAGAATCAGTTTTTATCGATGGTATGCTGAATTCAATCGACTTCGTAGATCACTCCAAGATGATTTATCTGTTCCGAACGCATGTTTCGTAGATACCTCAGTCAGAGTGGCAAAAGTTCTTCGACAATCTGGTTCAAACCCATGCAGAGGTGTATGGATCTTTATGAAGAATATTTTGAAATATTTTTTTTTTAATCCGGAAATATAAAGGACAACCCTCGTAATCAGGCTGTTTTAGTGTTCCAGACTACTCTATAGCCCCTTTATTTAAACGTCGAATATGGTCGTTTATTTTGGAAGCCACTTTGCTAGCTATCTATCTAAGAATTTATACATTTTAAACCGCTTAAACTGATTGAAATCACATATTTTTTATACAAAAATCTGCATGACGTATTCGAAATTATTATTTAAATCCTTTAATGTGCGTTTGGCGTCAAAAGTGAAACATAACTCACCAGCGGCTTATCCAAGCAATCGCGTATGAAGGAAATCACTTTGCCAGATGGTTGCTGTAAAAAGAAAAAATGCATTAATTATTGTTGTTATGAGCTTAATAAGCTGAGAGCTTAAATAAGCTTAAGGCTTGATTTAATTTTTTACCGTCAGTAATCATGATTATTTTATAGTCATAAGAGTCCGAGTCATAAATTAATATTAAAGTTACAATTATGCAATCGAAATGAGGTAAAATAAATTATTTTCTAGCATTGAAACCACATCATTATATAACCTCATCCTCATACAAATATTTACACCAACCTATTTAAAATGTTAAGCTATATAACAACAAAATATAATTTTCAAAAATCCGCGCATGTTATTTCTGTGGCTTCCGACTGGGTTTGACAACTGCCGCACTCGTGTAAGCTGCTGCGCGTGTCGTATTAACAATGTCCACTAGAATTTGCCAATTGGCGGCCAAAAGCGCGGTTTTGAGGCTGACAGCTTGTTATCTTTGTGGTTTGGCTAAGCACATAAATCGCTGCATTAATTAGCATATTAAAGCTATGCATGGAAATTGTAGCAACAAATATTTATATTAAAATGAAATATTACTAAAAGCGTAGGTGTTCTCTGGCACGAAGCAAGGAAAGGTTGATAACCACCATCATGTGGACATAGTTGCTGTCGTAGGCAGGGAAGTGAAGTTGTTACTTTCTACTTTTAATTACAACTACCGTTGTTTGTGGGCTGTTTTTTAATCCAACGATTGTATATATATTAAAACTTGTTTCTGTTTCGAAAAAATATGCTCCGTTAAGCTTTTAAACCGATTTACATGATTTTTTTCTCGCATTTTATAGTTATTGGCAGAAGGAAAAATATTACTTTTGCACTTTTTCAATATAGTATTGCTTTGCAATCAACAACGGTTTGTGAATAAATCGAAGTTGCTTCTTCCCTTTCTGTTCCTTCCACATAATTTGATTGGATTTTTACTTTAAGGGACCTACTTGTAATGTGAAATTTTCAAAAAAGTTAATTTTTTGTGTTTTGACAAATTTCTATATTCTTTACCTTTGAAGGTAACATACTAAAGTTTAAAATTTAATGGGGAATGTTTATTAACATTCAAAAAAACATTCTTTGGCATTTATATTTTGAAGATTATTTCTTTCAAAAAACACTCTTTGAAATTTGTATTTTGAAGATTATTTCTTTCAAATGTTGGCTGACCCTCCGTCTTAGATGGGCTGAGTCCAATTTTCGATAATTTCGATTGGCAAATGACACACGTGCTGTTTTGCTCCAAATCCTGAATCGAGTGGGAATTGTTCGCGTAGACTTTAGATTTTACTAACCCCACAGGAAAAAATGTAAGAGCGTGATATCAAGCGATCTTGGCGGCCAATTGACATTATCTGCTCACAGAAGTCTTCTCTCAATAAGTTCATTGATTGATGCGATGTGTGGGAAATGGTGCCGTCTTATTGAAACCAAATGTCGCCTAGATCACGAGCTTCAGTTTCAGGCCTCATGTTGTGACGGTTATCATGTTGCGATAATGGTTGCCATTGACTGTTATGTTTTCACCGGCATTATTTTTTGAAGAAATATGAACCGATCGTTCCACCAACCCACAAACTACACTAAACTTATGTTTTTCCTCGATGAATCTCTTAAGTATACTGTGTACTGAACAAAATTTGACTTGAAAACGTTGGATCTTCTTGGAACTTTTCAAGATCCCATAAAGCGAAGCGATGTTACTGGGCAAGGTCGAACAGCTTACGCTTTCACTTTAAGATCTCGACGTCAAATGCGCCAAGTGTTTCATACGTCGGTCTGAGTTGCTGCGAACGATGCTGAATCGACTCCCCACGGTCTTCGTGTACACTCCCAGCCACGGCTGCTATATTTTCTTTCAATAATGAATGCTGGGTCTCAATATGGATGATGGTGTTACGAATAGTACGTTCAGTAGGCCGATTATGTTGACTATATAGTAAGTTGAGCGAAGCGCATGTAACACATTATTTAGTAAAATTTCGTAATAAAGTTGAACGATTTGTAAACGTTGTTCAGGCGTATATCTTTCCATGATGAAATGCCAAATAATACTGAACAAAAATAACATGACAGCTTGACATGATTCACGCATTTCCTGTCAAAAAAAAGGCTATTGAAAAGATCTGTTTGATACCTGCCATCTGATCCATTCGATTTTTGCTGTTTAACATCTATTAAGTCAAGAAAATATATGGAATTAGGAAACTTTTCTTCTATAAATCAAATTTCGTATTTTTCTTATTTATGTCAGTATTCCTAAGAAGGAAGTCTGAAGGAAACGTCCTATATATGTAAAAGTAGAAACATTGCAAAGACAATTCATTGAAAATTGTGGTGGTCTCAGTATTGAACTTTATTTATCGCGGCAGCAAATATAATTTTATAATTAAGAAACTATTTTAAGCCCACATATAAGTCAATACTCAGTTATTATTTCAAAGAACTGTTGTCACCTATATGAAATTATTATTTATTTTTAAAATTGTAAGTGCTTTCTGCACTGAACTTAATTTATCGAAAAAACAAATATTTGTAGAATTTGGAATCAACATAATGTTCGAAATCTACTTTATTTTCAGTACTGAAAATTTCTAAATTTGCATCATTCTTGATATTAAATTTGCACTTTTGTCGCACATATTTATCTCGACTCCCACATTTTTTCACTACTTAGTTAGGATTTATTAAATATTTCATTATTGAATATTAGAGAAACATTAAAATTCTTGTTCTAAAACTTAACATTAGTTTTGTAAAACTCCACAGAGCTTCAAGCCTAACTAAATTATGAAAAAACGAAAAAATTTATTAATTTTTGACCTGAAAAATTAAAAGGCATTTTGGTTAAATAAAAATTAAAAACAAGTAAGGAAGGGCTAAGTTCGGGTGTTTCATACTCTATCAATTTGGCAGAATCACAGCTGGTTAGTTATATGGGGTCTAGGGCTAGTTTTTGCCCGATTTTATTCATTTCAAGTAGAGAGATACACTGTTTTTAGAAAAATACCCCATAATAACTTCCAAATTGTCCGATATATCCAGTGTAAAGACAACTGGAAGTTCGAAAATCTTTATTTTGGACATATGGGGGATATGGGATCCCCGATCAGATTCATCCATTTTTAAGACAAGGGTGCGTTATTATCAAATAAACATTTCCACCGAATTCCAATAACAGATTTTACAAATAAACCGATATTTCTGGAAAAAATTCAGCCAAACGCACCAGAGTCCACTTATTGGGTACGTGGGGGCTTAAATTTTTAGTTTCCAAGCTTATGTTTATAAGCTTTGTACGTATGTATTGACGGTTGCTTGATTGGTGTACTAGAAAGTGAAATATTCATATCGAATTTAAATTGTCCTATGTGAGAAGTATTGTGGTTGTAACGTAACGTAAAAACGAAAGATATTGTTATGTACCAAATTTGCCAAAAATTGGTCTAAAAAGTCCGAAGATATCTTATGTTATGTAAATCGGGCATCGTCGGTAAGGTCCTCTTGTATGATCCTGACTGTTGGGCCTCTGACACATTTATTTCATTTATCTCACTTTTAGTATTTTTAACAAAACCGTTATGTGGAGAGCGGGTGAGGTTATCATTCGATTTCAGCCATTTTCATACCGTCGGTTAGGGTTCTTATAGGATTTGTCCTAGGCAGATTTGATTATAATAGCTTCAATAGTTTACGAAGTTTGTACATTAAAACTTTTAGGGGGCTGAGCCATGACCATTTTTATACTCTCGCAACAAAGTTGCTATTGAAGAGTATTATAGTTTTGTTCACATAACGGTTGTTTGTAAGTCCTAAAACTAGAAGAGTCAGATATAGGGTTATATATACCAAAGTGATCAGGGTGTCGAGCAGAGTTGAAATCCGGATGTCTGTCTGTCCGTCCGTCCGTCTGTCCGATGAAACTTGGTAGACGTGTTTCTTGGCTCCATAAGAAGTTCGAAAAATCGGCCCACTGCCAGGCCCACAAAATGGCGAAAGCCGAAAACTTATAAAGTGTTATAACTAAGCCATAAATAAAGATATTAAATTGAAATTTGGCACAAAGGATCGCATTAGGGAAGGACATATTTAGACGTAATTTTTTTGGAAAAGTGGGCGTGGCCCCGTCTCCTTCTAAGTTTTTTGTACATATCTCGCGAACTACTATAGCTATGTCAACCAAACTCTATAGAGTCATTTCCTTCAGACATTTCCATATACAGTTCAAAAATGGAAGAAATCGGAAAAAACCACGCCCACCTCCCATACAAAGGTTACGTTGAAAGTCACTAAAAGTGCGTTAAGCGACTAACAAAAAACGTCAGAAACACTAAATTTGAAAGAAATGGCAGAAGGTGCAACTTCCTTCCAGGCTTTTTTTTAATTGAAAATGGGCGTGGCGCCGCCAACTTATGGACTAAAAACCATATCTCAGGAACTACTGTACCGATTTCAATGAAATTCGGTATATAATAGTTTCTTAACACCCTGATGACATGTACGAAATATGGGTTCACAACCACGCCTTCTTCCAGTATAACGCTATTTTGAATTCCATCTGATGCCTTCTCTGTATAATACATACATATAAATGAAAATACAATTCAATACTCAAGGTACACAAATTGATCTAATCAAATTAATTTTATAGCAAAATAAAAAAATATGTAAATGACGGATAATGAAATCTCGATTATCACTTTATCATGCGAGAGTAGAAAATGTTCGGTGACACCCGAACTTAGCCCTTCCTTACTTGTTTTTTTTTTTTAATTTTTTGTCCACAGAGGGGCCATCGCTACTGTCATATCCTCTGTGCCAAATAACACTTTTATATCTTAATTTAGGGTTTAGTTATGCCATTCAATTAATAGTAGCGCAAAATAAATTTTGAACTTTGAGCTGACAGTAACAAAAGTAAAGATTTATCCTTCAAAGGCTATGTAATTTAAATAAATTAAATTTTAATTAATAATTAGAGACCAAACAGCTCACGAACCTCGTTCTTGCCTTCTACATACATACATATTACATACCATACATATAAAAGCTGCAACTTCTTCTTTTCGCATCTGTGTTAATTGCTTTGACATTAAAAATTCAATACATATTTGTGTATGTATATATACTATGTATAACGGTACTGCCACAAATGTGCACACAGCGTTTATACATATATCCGCGTAGAACAAATTGCATTTATCATATCCGCCACAAGCATGTTCCATAAACAAAGCGCAAACAAAGTTCGCGCTGCGCGAACACATGTGCCACATGTCAAGTGGCTGCCACCGCATGTGCTGCAAAAACTTGTGCCACACGATTTGCCTTGCTGCACATGCAAACAGTGAGCGCAAAAGTTTGCTTTCATGTTTTCGCATTTAGAAAAATTTCGTTTAGTAAATAGTACCTGCTTTGTGTGCGGAGTCGGGTGTGCGACGTTGATGTATTGGCTACTAATGAACGAACTGCAATTGACGCGAGGAAGCAAGTAATTACCGCACAGTGTTATCTACACACATAAATACATATGTACGGGTATTTATGAATATGTAATTAGTGTATATTTTTTTTTTTTTTTTTTTTTTTTTTTTTTTTGTGCCGGAGGGGGAATCTTACATAGATACTGCTACTTAGCTGTAGCAATATGCACGATTCGCACCGCCCGCTAAAGGTGCACCTCATTCGGGACCACGCACAGTCAGTATTACTTACTGTTCTGAACTTGCAAACGGTACGCCTACGTACTAAACCCTAACTCCGTCTCCTTTAGCTTTACTGAGACCCTGTGGGACCGCCGTTAGGCATTTCATCGCAGGGCAAGCTTAGCCTTTGGGCTCACGTCATTTGAGCGATATTCGCTGCTCTAGCTTCTTCTTTGCTGTTCTGCTCTCCTCAGGTCATGGAGTACCATGGCTGTCATCTTCTCCATAAGATTCCACACATGCCTCGAGTGCAACATATATGTCACTATATTGTCTGGCGTTATTCGATTAGATACTTCCTTTTCCACCATCATTCGCTCCTTTGTATATTTCCGACAGTGGAAAAATATGTGTTCTGCGTTCTCGGCATTGCTACCACAGAAAGAGCAAGCTATTCCCTCCTC
Organism: Bactrocera correcta; assembly: GCA_027475135.1. Taxonomy (NCBI): domain Eukaryota; kingdom Metazoa; phylum Arthropoda; class Insecta; order Diptera; family Tephritidae; genus Bactrocera; species Bactrocera correcta. The sequence continues at coordinate 21,862 of JAPZAG010000189.1, forward strand.
GTGACCGTACTTATGCAAGTACTCCCTGAAGCATCCATGTCCTGTTAGGAACTGCGTCAAGTAATGATCTACCTCCCCGTGTTTTCGTTCCATCCATGCTTGTATGTTACCGATTAATCGGTATGTCCATCTCCCCTTGCTTGATGTATCCCATCGTGTTTGCCATTCGTTTAAGCTGGCTTGTCTTTCTTCTCTACGCTCTGGCACTGTTAGTTTCCGGCCTGTGCTTTTACTTTTATCATATATTCGCTTGAGTTCGAGAGCCATTATGTCTGGAGGCATAATTCCTGCTAGAACTCCGACAGCTTCATTAGAGACCGTGCGAAATGCACTGACTATTCTAATGGCGCTCAACCGGAACACCGATTGCGCCACTCCAGCATATGTCTTATGTATTAATGCTGGTCCCCATACAGGCGCCGCATACATTACTATTGACTGGCTGACCTTGGCCAGAAGAGCTCTCCTGCTCTGTTTCGGCCCTCCTGTGTTCGCCATCATTCTTGATAAGGCCATGTTTACACGCGCCGCTTTTTCACATGCTTTTTCAATATGCATTTTGTAGTTGAGCCTCGCATCAATCGTTACACCAAGATATTTCACAGCGGATTGTGTTGCAATGTTGTGCCCGTCTATGTTAAGCGAAATGGTTTCCAGCTTTTTCCTGCTAGTTATAAGCACTGCTTCCGTTTTATGGCCGGCAAGTTCGAGTTTAGCCACTGCTTTATCTTCAGTACAGTATGGCTACAGATACTTTGTATTTGATGGAGCTCCTTAGCTACTATTGTCACAGCAATATCATCTGCGTATCCAATTATTTGCACTTCTCTCGGTAGAGGGAGGCGCAATATTCCATCATAGAGTGTATTCCAAAGGAGTGGGCCTAGCACAGATCCTTGTGGCACACCACCTGTTACTCTATACTTTTTTGGTCCTTCGTCAGTGTCATACAGCAGGATCCTATCGGCCAAATAACTTCGTATGACATACAACAAATAGCTCGGTGTTTTTTTGAGCACTAATGCACGCATTATATGGGGCCAGTGGGCCGAGTTAAACGCGTTTCTCACATCAAATGTGACGACCGCACAATATTCCTTGTTTCCGTACATCCACCTGTCTCCTTCAATAGCCTTTTCTGCTACACCTGTTACTTTCTTGATTGCATCAAGAGTTGACCGCTTTCTACGAAAACCATATTGGTTATCAGAGAGACCACCATTTCCTTCTAAATGATTTTCTAGACGTGTACAGATTATCCGCTCCAAGATTTTGCCCATCGTATCGATCATACAGAGCGGTCGATAGGAGCTTGGTTCCCCCGCCGGTTTGTTTGGCTTCTGTAGGAGTACCAGTCGTTGTACTTTCCAAATTTTTGGAAACACTCCCTCACGAAGGCAACATGTATATAAATCCGAAAATGGCTGTGGATGATAGCTGATCGCAATTTTAAGAGCCCTATTCGGAATACCATCTAGTCCTGGTGCTTTGCTATTTTCAAAGCGCTCAGCAGCTTGAACAACTTCCTGCCCGGTGATTTCTGGCGCGTCTGCGACTTCTTCGCGATGATGATTTCCTTCCTCCTGACTTTGTTGTGGGAATAAAGTCTCTACTACATTTTTGAGTAATGAAGAACACGTAGGCGCTTGACATTTGCCACCCTTAATCCTTGACATTACAATCCTATACGCTGCTCCCCACGGGTTTTCGTCAACTTTTTCGCATAATTCTTTGAAACATGTCATTTTGCTCTTTTTTATTGCCTTTTTTAGGTTGTTGCGTTTCTTTTTGAATGCTTCTCGCAGGCTGTCACAATCTAGGCTGTGTATGTTTCGCTGAAAACGGCGCCTCGCTTCGTGACTTTCACTTCTCAGAGATTCGATTTCTTGATTCCACCAATAAGCAGGCTTTCTCTGTGCGGCTGTCCTCTTTTTTTTCATAGCGGCATCACAGGCTTTGCTAATGTGTTGAACCAACAATTTAGCCTGTTGGTCTATGTCATCACTTCCGTTTACGTTTTCATCCAGCATTACCTTAAAAAGCTCCTCATCTAGGCTTTCAATTCTCCACCCCTTGGACTGCACCTTTTGGTGGCAAACTTTCCCTTGTTGTATATTATTGCTGATGCTTAACATTATAGCTACATGGTCACTTTGGGTATACATGTCGCATATCCGCCAGTCAATATATCGATATAGCACCCTGCTGGCAAAAGCTATATCTATAATAGAGCCACGCCCATTCTTCTCGAAGGTGTTTTGTCTTCCTGTGTTAAGCAGTACCACGTCTAGAACACCAAATGCTTTCAGTAATGCGCTGCCTCTTAGATTTGTATTTTTGCTACCCCATTCTAGTGCCCAGGCATTAAAGTCACCTGCAATTATATTAGGTGTAGTTGTCATCGCATCCTTTACCAAGTCGTCAAGTATTTTTTCATATTCCGCATGTGGTATACTTGGCGGTATATAGCAGCTGTAGAAGTAAATCCCCCATATTTTGGCTCTTGTGTAGTATGCCTTGTCAATTAGTGGTTTGTCTTGCATCAACTTATCTCCGCATGCCCATATTGCAACCTTTTTTGTGGTGTCGGAAATCCACTTGTCAGAGTCTTTATTTTTATACTGCTCACTGATTAATGCAATGTCTATTTTATTTTCGTAAATGTTTTGCGTCAAGAGATCCTGGGCCGCTTCGCAGTGGTTCAGGTTTATTTGTAATATTTTCATCTTTTAGGTTTTTTGAGCGCTGCTGTATATATAGGGCATTTCCGGCTTCCTATCTGATGGTCTATGTTTGTGTTTCCACTGCGTTTACATGCCTTGCAGGAGGGATTGTTAACACAATCTTTGGCGAAATGACCCTCCTCTCCGCATTTAATACAGCACTTGCTTCTGTCTTCTGGGTTGCTGCATGCTTTCGCCACATGTCCATACTCTAAACATCTGAAACATTTCTTCAGTTGTGCTTTTTCCCTGATTCTGCAGATTGTCCAGCCGATTTTTATCTTTTGTGCTGCTAGTAGGTGCTTTGCTTCCTGTGCCTGAAGGCTTATGATTGCTTTCTGCGTGCCTGCATATGCTGGTCTAATGCTTTTAATGCACTCTACGCTAAATAGACGCAGCTCTTCAAATTCTGATCGAATTGCCTGTGCTATATCCTCTTTCGTCGTTATATCGTCTAAGTCTCGCACTTCCATTGTGATTTCTTGTGTTAGAGATCTTATTTGTGCCTGATCTCCTAGTATCTTCCCTATTTCCTCTCTATATTCATTAGTACTTCCTGTCTGCGCTTTCTTTAGCTCCAACAGTATCTCACCTTTAGCTGTCTTTTTAATTCGTGTGACATTTTCGCCAAGCACCTGCAGATTTTCATTCTGCTTAACCGCCCGGAGTATGTCTGCGTAAGACATGTCACCGGTTTTTGCGATAACAATCGCTTCTGGCCGAAGGCGCGGTACGGCGTTTTCCTTCTTCTTATTTTTATTTTTTTGGGCTTTACTTGGTATCGTGATCCAGGTATCTTCCCTTGTCGCGTTCTTTTCTACTATCCCGAGATTTCTGCTTTCTCCTGTTTTTACAATTGGTTCGTCATGCGTTGTTTTAGTCCTTTTTGGAGGGGTTCGTCGCTTTATCTGCTTGTCACGTGGTCTTTTCGGTGTGACTTCAGCAGTCGTCTGTTCCATAGCTCCTCTTCTTCCTAAGTTAGCTTCCCGTTGTCTAATATAATCATCTTGTGCACGGGTGTAGAGCTTCGATATTTCGCTAAGCAGTTCCCTCATGGGATTGTTGATAGTGCGCTGTGGCGGATGCATCATATCCGTTAGCTTTTGTATCATATCTCCCAGTTTATACATATGCTCACGTTGCGACTGCGCTTCTTCCAATATCGGGGTGTTCTCCTGAAGCGTTGGAGGTGACGACTTCGACCTCGCTGGTCTTTGTGCGGAGAGCACCTTCACTGGCGATCTAGCCAAACGCGAGGCTTTTTTAAAGGGGTCCACTCCTGGCATCGTAGATTGACTCGTGACACCGCTTAACTTGTTGCTGCTATTGTTGTTGTTGTATGTTTTTTCATTTATTGTCTCCATTTATCAGTTTAACCAGCGCATCGTGTGCAGGGGGGCGGGCCGAAATAGACAGGAACGGGTATACCCTCGGGGGCTGTGCCCCTACCCCAGTTCCCTGAGGCCTGTCCTACGCTTTACCGGTTCCGGTAAACTCGGACGAACCGGCGCTCGCCCGGAGCAACGCAGTCTACTAGTTCTGCGCCCAATGTACACTTCCTGACCAGGGCCCGAAGGGGCTGGTTTCTGATTCACATCGTGGCTGACACTTCGGCAGAGCTGACTCACATCACCCTCTCCACATCACCAGTGAAAACAGCTGTTGATGCTTCTAGGGACTCCCAGTGCGCCCCGGTATGGACCGGTCTTATTTACAGCCGCACCTAACATGGTGAACAGACGCTGACCAGGAAGCCGCTCACTTTGAGTCCGTCGCGCCTGGATTTTTGATCGGTCACCTATATTAGAGAGGCGGCAACTATTCGCCTCTGTCGCAGGAGTTTCATCGGCTTGGCTGGCTTTTGTACCGCATCCTCCACTCCTGCCGCTCATCGTCGGGGATTGCTTATTCGTTGTAACTTATTTCGCAACTAACCTGCTACTACAGGCCGTTCGGCTATCCGCGACCTGCCGACCCCCCCGGTAGCTTAGAGCTCAGCTGGGATGCCTGATCCCGTAGGATCTAAGACCTACCAACGGGAAGACCTACCAACGGGAAGACCTACCAACGGTACCTACTTTTTGTGCGGAGTCGGGTGTGCGACGTTGATGTATTGGCTACTAATGAACGAACTGCAATTGACGCGAGGAAGCAAGTAATTACCGCACAGTGTTATCTGCACACATAAATACATATGTACGGGTATTTATGAATATGGTTAAGCTTCAGTTGTGGTGCACGCACACCTGAAGCCATCGCTGACAAACCATTACAGGTGCAAAAATTGCCGGAGAGTGTTTTTTGATGTCGCAACTTTTTTTGCGCGCCACTCTCATTTCCGCTGCGCTGTAATTTTTGTTGTTGACTTTATTTACTTTTTGAAATTGTTCCTGACTGTGTGTTTTACTTTCATCGACTAAATTGTTTCCAGTGTTATTTTATTCCACTTTAACTCATTTCCTGCTTGGCTTGCGAGGCAAAGTGTAGCTCACTCTACATGCAGATCTGCTTCCGCTGACAAAAGCAAACATTAAAGTGCGCTTTTGAAGCGAAAATAAATTTTGAGATTCACTAAAGGAAGTTGTGCGCTCCTTTTTCCCCACTCTCTGCTCACAAAATCTGCTGTACAAACAGAAGTTGCAGTAATTTCACTATTTATTTAGATATGATTGTTGGCATAAATAAATTGTGGTGCGAATCTTATAAAATGACACAACTGGCTCTGCTCTGCAACAAAACTTAATGAGAAAGATCGTAAAGGATTAGAAACGGTACAGCAAAGTGGCTAAAATTACCACAAAATTGACAGTCTTTAAGAGGCTTGGCTTCTCATCATGTATCAAATCACTCAAAATCAAATCTGACTCGGTCTGGTCCATTACACCGCTCTTAAGCAGAAATTTATTACGCAGGGTTTTCCAATAAAAGTGATATGTATATATATATGTGATCTGGTCTACGAAAAAGGGACTTAGGTGTAAAAAAAAAATATTTTTTGACACCTAGAACAGGTCACATATAAAAGGCAAAAAGTAATTACTTATATTTTTTTTTTCAAAAACACATAAATTTTAAAGGAAATTCCAATAACGTGAAGTCCCATCTATACAATTAAGTTATGAACATGACATCATTCAAATGGACTCCACGACTTCTTTTGCAGAAACGGTTTCGATTAACTCAATTGTCGAGTACTTTTTCCTCAAATGCTTTTTAAATCAAATAGTATACCATGAAGAGCACGTTCAATATTGACTTCTAAAGCTTGAAAAGAGTCTTCTTTATTGGTAAAGCCCAATAACTCCAATAACTTCAAATAATCCTATAAAAAAGTAGTCTGTTAGTGTTAAATCCCAACCAGCTTGGAATCAGATATTGTCAAGCTCAACTTCTTCCAATCGCGGCCATAAATAATTGATTATCAACGATCTATAACTCCCCTGTCATCAGCTTCATGTCGAAAGAAATACTGGCGATAAACCACACCAAACTGTTTATTAAGATGAATGTAATGGTTGCTCAAGGATAATTTGTGAATTTTCTTTGCAACAGAATCGACAGTTTTATTTATTTACGCACCACTCAGATGAAAGTGAGCCTAATTGGGGAAGACAATTTTCTTAAAAAACGTGAAACAGTGGTCTATTGGCTACAGTTCTTGAGTGAAAACAATTTTATATGGATGTAAGCCCGAATTCTTTCTCAAAATCCACCAGGTTGTAGTTTGAGACAGCCCCAATTCTTGAAAACGTCTATTTACGTTAACTTACTTTACTATATATTATTATATATCAAATACGCTGACACAAAGTTTAGCAAGTTTATAAGCCTTTCCTAATATTGCAATTGGTTTCTTAACGCAGTTAGAACTTGTTTTTTTAGATTATGAAGTTACCTTTCCATTCATTCTATATAACATACATATGTATAACCACTCCAGCACGGAAAGCCGTGTTCAGATAGCTTGATTTCCTTTCAAGTTTAGTCGTGTTTTAAATTTCCTTTTTGCCTTTTATTACTTTGTCTGATTCGGAAATTATTTATTACACTTGCCACGCGTGGTGATCCCTGGCACAGTAAAGTTGCTTGACTTTTTCTTAAAATCACGTGCAAGTTTTCAAAGTTATATAGAGGATGGTAAGGTGGAAAAACCCAAGCACTTTCTTCGCCTTTGTCCAACTTTTGCAAGACTTAAGTTGAAACTTTTCTGTAGTCTTACCTTCGTCGAAGTAAGGAACATAGCCAAAACTGACATTAGCCGTCTCGACAAATTTTTGATAAGCTCAAAAGGCTTTTTGTATTTGTGAAGATCCTATGATCAATTATATAGGAATTTTAGGAATTAACCTTCTCAAAAACACCTTCTACAAGATAAATAACTTAAAATTATATATACAACATTCACGTCATTTGTAATACTCACCACAGACTCTTGACGCATGATTGTACAATACTTCTTCGTACAATCAGTGATTCTGGTAGAATTAGCATCCATTAGACATGATTTATCCGAATATTCTTGTAAGTAAGTGCAAGTGAAGCAGCGCAAGCCAGAAACTGGAAAGGAGTGTAATTCAAATGGAATAAATAATATAAATTATAGAGATAAAGAGAGAGTGCAAGGGTGAAAAAATTGAAGCTTTCGTTAGCTGAGTGTAGAACTGATTTAAAAGCATTCTGAACACGTTTTCGGACATGTTTTCCAGGCAAAGACCGATACTTGATTAATATTTATAGACTACGATTTGTATTTATATGATTTTGAATGTAAATATCGTTTAACAAAAAAATAAATTCACTGATACTTTTTTAATTGCAAAAATTGTTGAAATAAGGGGATTCTAAAACCAAAAAAAAAAATCCAAAAATTCAGAATGAGTTAGTATGGCTTAATAGCCTATCAGACTAACCTAATTTAACCTAGCAATATTACACTCTGGTCAAAAAATTCGCTTCAAAAGTTGACTCAATTTCTATACTTTTAGTTCAGCTTTGGTTCTGCGAACTACAACTCTTCTTCTTCTCCTTTATTGGCTGAAACTCTACTGCACTCCATTTATTTATTTTCTCTGCCGTCATACGAAAAATAAATTAACGAGGACGCTTAATATTGTTTTATTTTGAATATAAATTTAAATCAACTGGCGAGCAAAAATAAAAGTCAAAATATTTTTAAATTAAATTTGTGGCCACCGAAATAGACAGATGGCCCCACATCAAGAGAAAGACGACAATTTTTTTTTCATTAATTTATTTCTTTCAAATAAAACTAATCTACGTGATTCTTGGCAGCCATAGCGACTGCAACAGCAACAACACAACACTAATAACAACAATAATGCTAACGAAAAACAAGCATCTAAACATAAACAAACACACTTAAGCTAAAAGCGCCAACTGCCGACCGAAAAAGACGTGAAACATTTGCCAAGTTACGCGCGGCCTCGTTATCGTCGCTGATGGTGTAATAACAATGACGTCAATGCGTAAGCGGACGGACAAAGAAGTTGGCAAGCGATGGCGTTGGACCAGAGGCCACACGAATGAACGCCGCCATGAATGCAGCATAGACCCACACACACACACACATATGTAGATATGTGTTTATTTATAGTAGTGTTGATGCATCGCTGTTGAAGCTGCAGCATTTGAGATTGCCAAGAAGGTTGGCCGTGCTCGCGTCATGCTTTTCGGTTTAAAACGCCACAAGAAAAGAAATTAAATAATAAAATTGCAAATAGAGGAATTGTTAATAAACAAGTTCTATTAATAATTAGAAAATTTAGTGTGCAGCTATTAAGTTTATAATGTACATACGTAGTATATTCTTAAAGGGTAAGGCCAGTATAGGACCTAAAGTTTTTTCTGCACATTTAAGATCCCAAAAATTTGTTTAAATTCAAATAGCAATAAAAAACAAGAAAAAACGTTAACATCGGTTGCACCGAAGCTGAAGGGTATTCAAGTGCTTTTCTGTTAGTAACTAAATATTCAGTTTGTATGGAAGCTATGTGTTATAACGGGTGATTTTTTAAGAGCTTGATAACTTTTTAAAAAAAAAAAACGCATAAAATTTGCAAAATCTCATCGGTTCTTTATTTGAAACGTTAGATTGGTTCATGACATTTACTTTTTGAAGATAATTTCATTTAAATGTTGACCGCGGCTGCGTCTTAGGTGGTCCATTCGGAAAGTCCAATTTTGGGCAACTTTTTCGAGCATTTCGGCCGGAATAGCCCGAATTTCTTCGGAAATGTTGTCTTCCAAAGCTGGAATAGTTGCTGGCTTATTTCTGTAGACTTTAGACTTGACGTAGCCCCACAAAAAATAGTCTAAAGGCGTTAAATCGCATGATCTTGGTGGCCAACTTACGGGTCCATTTCTTGAGATGAATTGTTGTCCGAAGTTTTCCCTCAAAATGGCCATAGAATCGCGAGCTGTGTGGCATGTAGCGCCATCTTGTTGAAACCACATGTCAACCAAGTTCAGTTCTTCCATTTTTGGCAACAAAAAGTTTGTTAGCATCGAACGATAGCGATCGCCATTCACCGTAACGTTGCGTCCAACAGCATCTTTGAAAAAATACGGTCCAATGATTCCACCAGCGTACAAACCACACCAAACAGTGCATTTTTCGGGATGCATGGGCAGTTCTTGAACGGCTTCTGGTTGCTCTTCACCCCAAATGCGGCAATTTTGCTTATTTACGTAGCCATTCAACCAGAAATGAGCCTCATCGCTCATCGGACACGGACGCGAAACACATTTCGAACCGAACACTGATTTTGGTAATAACGGGTGATTTTTTAAGAGCTTGATAACTTTTTAAAAAAAAAAAACGCATAAAATTTGCAAAATCTCATCGGTTCTTTATTTGAAACGTTAGATTGGTTCATGACATTTACTTTTTGAAGATAATTTCATTTAAATGTTGACCGCGGCTGCGTCTTAGGTGGTCCATTCGGAAAGTCCAATTTTGGGCAACTTTTTCGAGCATTTCGGCCGGAATAGCCCGAATTTCTTCGGAAATGTTGTCTTCCAAAGCTGGAATAGTTGCTGGCTTATTTCTGTAGACTTTAGACTTGACGTAGCCCCACAAAAAATAGTCTAAAGGCGTTAAATCGCATGATCTTGGTGGCCAACTTACGGGTCCATTTCTTGAGATGAATTGTTGTCCGAAGTTTTCCCTCAAAATGGCCATAGAATCGCGAGCTGTGTGGCATGTAGCGCCATCTTGTTGAAACCACATGTCAACCAAGTTCAGTTCTTCCATTTTTGGCAACAAAAAGTTTGTTAGCATCGAACGATAGCGATCGCCATTCACCGTAACGTTGCGTCCAACAGCATCTTTGAAAAAATACGGTCCAATGATTCCACCAGCGTACAAACCACACCAAACAGTGCATTTTTCGGGATGCATGGGCAGTTCTTGAACGGCTTCTGGTTGCTCTTCACCCCAAATGCGGCAATTTTGCTTATTTACGTAGCCATTCAACCAGAAATGAGCCTCATCGCTCATCGGACACGGACGCGAAACACATTTCGAACCGAACACTGATTTTGGTAATAACGGGTGATTTTTTAAGAGCTTGATAACTTTTTAAAAAAAAAAAACGCATAAAATTTGCAAAATCTCATCGGTTCTTTATTTGAAACGTTAGATTGGTTCATGACATTTACTTTTTGAAGATAATTTCATTTAAATGTTGACCGCGGCTGCGTCTTAGGTGGTCCATTCGGAAAGTCCAATTTTGGGCAACTTTTTCGAGCATTTCGGCCGGAATAGCCCGAATTTCTTCGGAAATGTTGTCTTCCAAAGCTGGAATAGTTGCTGGCTTATTTCTGTAGACTTTAGACTTGACGTAGCCCCACAAAAAATAGTCTAAAGGCGTTAAATCGCATGATCTTGGTGGCCAACTTACGGGTCCATTTCTTGAGATGAATTGTTGTCCGAAGTTTTCCCTCAAAATGGCCATAGAATCGCGAGCTGTGTGGCATGTAGCGCCATCTTGTTGAAACCACATGTCAACCAAGTTCAGTTCTTCCATTTTTGGCAACAAAAAGTTTGTTAGCATCGAACGATAGCGATCGCCATTCACCGTAACGTTGCGTCCAACAGCATCTTTGAAAAAATACGGTCCAATGATTCCACCAGCGTACAAACCACACCAAACAGTGCATTTTTCGGGATGCATGGGCAGTTCTTGAACGGCTTCTGGTTGCTCTTCACCCCAAATGCGGCAATTTTGCTTATTTACGTAGCCATTCAACCAGAAATGAGCCTCATCGCTCATCGGACACGGACGCGAAACACATTTCGAACCGAACACTGATTTTGGTAATAAAATTCAATGATTTGCAAGCGTTGCTCGTTAGTAAGTCTATTCATGATGAAATGTCAAAGCATACTGAGCATCTTTCTCTTTGACACCATGTCTGACATCCCACGTGATCTGTCAAATACTACTGCATGAAAATCCTAACCTCAAAAAAATCACCCGTTAAAATTCAATGATTTGCAAGCGTTGCTCGTTAGTAAGTCTATTCATGATGAAATGTCAAAGCATACTGAGCATCTTTCTCTTTGACACCATGTCTGACATCCCACGTGATCTGTCAAATACTACTGCATGAAAATCCTAACCTCAAAAAAATCACCCGTTAGTAATCTGATCTGAACAATTTTGTCAGATATTATGTTATTACTTTAAGCAGTATTCCATGTCAAATTTCCTGAAGATACCACGTTAAATGCGAAAGTTTCCCATACAAGCCCCTGATTCCGATGGTTCGGTTTGTATGGCAACTATATGCTATAGTGAGCCGATCTGAACAATTTCTTCCAAAATTACTATTATTTCTATGAACAATAACTCATACCAAATTTCGTGAAGATATATCTTCAAATGAGGAAGTTTTTCAAACAAGAACTTGATTCCGATCATTCAGCTTGCATGGCAACTATATGCTGTAGTTAACCGATCTGAACAATTTTTTCGGAGATTACATTGTTGCCATAGAAAATAATCTACACCGAATTTCGTGAAGAAACCACGTCAAATGCGAAAGTTTTTCATACAAGAACTTGATTCCGATCGTTCAATTTGTATGGCAGCTACTTGTTATAGTGGTCCGATATCGGCAGTTCCGCCAAAAGAGCAGCTTTTTAAAAAGCAAATAACGTTTAGAAAATTTCAAAATGATATCTTAAAAACTAAGGGACTAGTTCGTATATATACAGACAGACAGACGAACAAACAGATGGACATGGCTACTCATTTCTATATATACTTCATTCTGGGTGTTAGAAACTTCATGAAAAATCCTGTTCAGGGTGTAAAAACATTAAGTTGAAGTTCGATTAGAAATACGAAAAGACTTTTTCGACTACCCAATAAAAGTATATGTGACCTGGTCTACGAAAAGGGGGCTTAGGTGTCAAGAAATCAATTTTTTTTTTTTTTTTTACACCTGAGCCCCCTTTTCGTAGACCAGGTCACATATATAGTACAAGTATATTACATATGTATAAATGATCTACATGAAGAACTGAGTCGATATAGCCATGTCTAACTGTCCAGTTGTATACGCAAAGCCTCCCCGTTTTTGAGATATCGACTGAAGTTTTTCCCACGTCCTTCTCTCCCTAAGTAGCTGCTCATATGTCGGAATCGCCGATGTTGAAAGACCTTATAAAGTTAGGTTAGGTTAGGTTAATTTGGTAGGCCAATAAGTCACGCACAGACCAGTTCTGGTGCTTTACGATACCAGATAGAGTTCAGTTGCTAGGTTCATAAAGAAAAGTCATCCATTAGGATGTCTGCGCTTGACGCAAATTTTAACAGATGCGGGCTTATTATCGATACCTCTTCCAGTGTACCATACCATACCGTGCACAAAAGATACTCCAATGTTTCCCTGGTGCTCTGCTCTTACCATTTAAGCATAAGATAAAGTCTTACTTTTCTTAAAAAAATAAATCGTTGAATGTTAGCACCTCCAATTATAAAATTATATAAACATAGATTTTCTAAAATTCTTTCAAACTTCAGAGAGAATTAATTAGTCAATTTTTATACCAAATATTTATACGCTACACATCTTATGAATTAAATAGATATGCAGCTTATTTATATATGAAGCTATACATACACACTTATAATATTTGCCGCTTAGTATTAATTAATAAGAGAGGTGTGGCTCCAACGTTTTTTCATTTAATTTGATTGGAGTGAACTTTAATTAATTGAAATATCACAGAAAATAGCAATCAAAACAAAAAAGAAAAACAACAAAAAACTGAAAACTATCAAAGAATTAAAAAAGAACAACAAATAAAATATTAGTTCCAAATCGAGTGAAACACCCAAATAAACAATGCATAAAAATCACTAAACACTGGCGATAAATTAAAACAACAAACAACGGCGAAGACTACCTCAACGCCAATAACAAAACAACAAATACACATACACATGGTATTGTAGGATTTTATTAGACTTTGATTTTCACGCCAGAGAAACACTCAAAGTGAATTAGTTGTGCTACAGTGTGTTATTATTGCTTGTTTTCCGCTCAATATTGCTTTTGCCTTTACACAAGTTTATGTGCGTGAATTTGTGTGTGACTGCCATATGGCAAGACCACTTCTTGAATATACATAAATATATACATACATATATAATATATATATGCATACATATATAATAAAGATGTATGTTTTTTCCACATTTGCAAGACTCGAAGATTTGTGCTGAAAATACATCACGCAGATCTGCTCTGCTGCGGCCGCTTTTGCTGCAGAATGACTTCATGAAAGTGTGAAAATTCCTATTTTTAGCTCTACATATATTTGTGTATATTTACATATGTACACATGTTGTTCTTTACTCTTCAGATGTAAGCATGTTTGAAGTGGCAAGTTTTGCTGCAGTGAAGATTTATCATCTTCAAGCCAAGTCCCACAAGGTATTAATTTTTTGTACAGAGATGTTAGTTCTTCACTCTTTGCAATATATAAACGTATATAAGTTTATGTTACATTGCGTGTAACAAATTACTAAACAAAAAATTTCTGATAATTTTGTGAACTTTTCGTATCACGTTTATCTGAAACGTATACTTAAAAAACAGTTGATTTTGAAATATGTATATTTTATACGTTTTTTTTTTTTAAATAAAATTTTTCACAATTAGCCTTTTATTCTAATCCTGGCATACAAAAAAATAACATTAAGACTGCTTAGACAAGCCATGTTCAGCTACGTTTCAAAGCACAATAAACCTCCTTCTGCCTTAAATTCGCCGTTATGCGGTCAGGAGTTGTATTTTAATCACCTTTTAGCCAATTAATTGAATTTTTACTACAATCATTAGAGGCGAGTTACAAATAATTTGTTTTAATTTATTTAGGGTTACTATGAAATTATCGATTGCTGAAATTAAAAACCGATATAATAAAATAGCAAGATATCGATTATACGTAATTTAAATATGAAAAATCAAATTTTGTATCAATAAAAAATGAAATTTAATTAAATATCAACTACATTTTCACGAAAAGCCAAAAATAAAAAAACTCGTTCACTGTTGTGTTAAATTTTATCGTTATATTTGTAATTCAAATATTAAATTGAATATTTTATCGCTAACACAATTTCCAATTTTATAATTACCTGAAAATAAATATCAAATATTATCGATTGTTTTCGGTAAAAGAAATAAAATATCGATAATTTTATCGATAACATAATCTCTAAAAATAATGATTATTTTTGTAATCGATAAAAAACCGATCGTTTATTTTTAAAATATTTAAAACTTTTAAATTACTTTAAAATAAAATATCGATAATTTTATCGATAACATAATCTCTAAAAAATAATGATTATTTTTGTAATCGATAAAAATCGATTATTTTTAAAATATTTAAAACTTTTAAATTACTTTAAAATAAAAGCAAATATTATCGATTCTAATAATAATGACTATTTTTGTAATTGATAAAAAAATTATTTTTAAAATATTTAGAACTTTTAAATTACTTTAAAACAAATACAAATATTATCGATTCTTTTCGTTAAATATATTATTTAAAATATCGATAAATGTAAAAACTTTCCATATTCATAATTTTCTAATCGATAAAAGTAACGATTATTTTTGACACATTTTTAAAAATAACCGTTATAATTTAAACGAAATAAGTAAAAAGCATTGGCACATTTTCTAAAATTCATCTATTTAACTTATATCACTAGCGAAGAATAATGTTTTTATCTTTCGCATTTATATCATCTATATCTGCATATATATCCACAACCGACAAAATTGAAAAATTTGCATCCAATTTTCGAAAATAATCTTATTATAAAACGTTATTCTTAATCATAGTAGGCGAATAATATATACTCCTTAGGGTTGTGCACGGAGTTTGGGACCTGCCACGTAAATAACAAGCCCAATTAAAAGAACAAAACAGCCTGCTTTTGTAAACTCGGCTAAAATTATAAAACGAAGAAGCTATATTTTCATTTGTGTATAGAAAGTATATATATGAAGCTTATAAGACAGTTGCTTTAAAAGCCCTGAGTCGAAGCATAGAATAATGAAAAAATTATTTCGAAAATACTCGCTCTTTGTAAGTTTATAATACTTGTATATGCAAATATATTAAAATATAGTTGCTTTTTTCACAAATTTAATTCATACTATTTCTTTTGCTATTCACAATTATCTATTTATTATTAGTATGAGTACGAGATTTTCTAGTTACCTTACTTTATATACATATATATAGACGATAATTTATGCACTCACTCATTACACAAATACAATTAGAAAATACTACGAATGCGTATTCCCAGCCGAAACGACTTTCATTGATTCGCACGAAAAGGCGCTGAGTTGTACATCTCCGTGTAGAATTTGCTGAATTCATATGCTTTTAGCTCATATTTTCCTCCATTGAATATATGATATAAATGTATGTATGCATGTTCTTCTGTGTAAGTAGCATCGTGAGTGACACGTGTGTTACGCATGAAGCGCACACCAATTCACACTCAACGTCACAGATCAGAGAGAATTAGCTGAAACCCAAATGACAGCCAAATTTTGATGAAGTGAAAATTATTCAATTTTTTCGCCTTCATTTTTGGCAACAGCACACATATTGACGTACAAATGTACGAAATGTTGGATAAATTGTGCTGTTACACGGCTGGTTGCCAACTAATTTAGCTTACAAGGGGGCATAAGCTGGATACAGAGACGGCTTTTTATGATTTAAATGTTAGAAGAAAACTTAAAAAGTTGCTTTTTTGTTTTTTGTTTTTTTTTTTGTTTCTGTGTGAATGAAAGCAAAGGACAAACTCATATATAAATTAGGGTGATTCAACAAAATTTTTGTTTTTCGTTTGGTACTTGGAAAAATAGGTTCCTAGACACCTCTAAGAAAGCCTCTCCAAGCATGAGTTCTTAATTGTAACGGGAAAGACCTCTTACATACATTTTTCTATTTTTTCTTATTATCAGAGAGAAAAATTTATATCTCGCTTCCAACCACTTGAAAAAATATCTTGTTCTTAGATTCTGTAGGAAATTAAATGCTCTACAAAAAAGCTCTCCACGATTTTTTCGTAAACCCAGCCGTTTAAAAGATATTAACGGTTGAAGGGTGATTATTTTTAGAAAATTTTTTTAATTTTTATGAATTTTATAACTCCATAAAAAAAAAATTATTTTTGGAGAGGCTTTCTTAGAGGCGTCTAGGAACCTATTTTTCCGAGAACCAAACGAAAAAAAAATTTAATCACCCTAATATACATGCTATATATACATATGTGTGTATATGTTTATTTTCTCGTGGCCTAAAGTAAAGCAATCAATTTCTTACAAAATCGTTTCTGGGAAGCGCAGTGTGTCGCCAAAGCGCCCTCATTAGCGGTTGTTGAAAAAATACTCAGTTGGCAATATTTGAAAAATTCAAATTCACCTTTTTTTCTGCTTAAATTTCAAAAATTAATTTTTACTTAGAATATTGTGACATTGAAAAATCATATAATTGATGAGTTTTGAGAAGTACAAATATTATAAATGCTTTCTTATGTTGTAAGTTCTGTGGGGGAAAAAATTTAATAATAACATTAATCAGAAAAATATATTCATATATAATTTTAAATGCCCCAATCTTAATTTTTTATGCATTTCTATATAATTATAATCCGCATGTCTATTTCTTGGTTACTAACCCAGTGAGTAATGCTCAATGTGTACAAAAAAGTGCCTCGGAATATTTGACATATGATTTTATTACTTATATTTCTGAGTTTTTACATACACATTTATATATAGAAAAATACATACTCTACGCATTATACCTTTTTGTTAAAACCCTCTTTATGAAAATTGAGAAAGTTAAGTCAGGTTAGACAAGCTATAGGAAATACAATAACGGAACGTACTTAGGCGATTTCATTTCCATTTAAATGCAATAAAATCTGAAGGGAAAGAGTCACTTGTATCAACAAAAAGTCTTATGCTTATCACAATTTTGCCCGGATTACTAAAACCTATACCATAAATTCTAATTTTGATTTCAAAAAAGGCGCCCGAGTTGACTCAAACTTATGGTAGTGAAGGGAGACGCTCAGATAAAAATTGTAGGAAGAATTTCTCTCCACAATCTTTTAGAAAAACTTTAAAAAATTTTAGTGAAAAATTGTTTACTATTCTGGATCGCTATCAATTGGCGGTGGACTGATCACCTACCCTGGCTAAAAACTAAATAATCCGCAACCAAAAACAAGTCACAGCTATTTGCACTCAATCGTATAAGGTAGTGCAACCTTGTATGCTGTCATTTCAACTATCACTAGCAATACTTGAATCTTCTTCTTTATTGGCATAGACACTGCTTACGCGATTATAGCTAATTTTACAACCGCACGCCAGTCGTTCTTCATTTTGGCTGTTTGGCACCAATTGGAGTTTCCAACGGAGTAGAAGTCTTCCTTTATTTCTGCTGCTCCCGGCGGGTAATACGTCGAATATTCTCAGAACTGGAGTGTTTTCATCCATTCGGAAGACATGATGTAGCCAGCGTAGCTGCTGTCTCTCAATTCACCGAATTATGTCAGTGTCGAGGTATATCTCGTACAGCTCATCGTTCCATTGACTGCGGTATTCGCCATTGCCAAAGCACAAAGAACCTTAAATTTTCTGCAGAAGCTTTCTCTCGAAAACTCAAAAGGTCGACTCACCGGTTGTTGTCATTTTCCACGCCTCTGTAACATTTATCAGGACGGGGAGTGACTTGTAGAATTTGGTCTTCGTTCATCGAGAGAGGACTTTACTTCTAAGTGCTTACTGGAATTATTTTGCATTGTATTTCAAGGCTGATATTTGATTTGGTGATAATGCTGATTTCAAGTTAGACGAAATTATTTACGAATTCGAAGTTATGACTGTCAACAGTGATGTGGGAGTCAAGTCGTGTGTGCGACGACTCTTTGTTTGACGACACGAGATATTTCGTCTTGTCCTCGTTCGCAACCAAACCCACACGCTTCGCTTGCTTATCCAGTCTCGAGAAAACAACGGGACTTTGTTGAGACCATTGGTATCAATATCATTGGCATACGACCGCAGCTGTACAATCTTATACAAGGTGCATTCCAAAGTAAACAGTGATTTTTGAATCTAGCGTCCCTGGGGACGCCATCTATATGTCTATATGTGCGTTAGAATCTGCTATCTTCATCGATTGTCCAGTGAGAATTTCATGACATTTTATTGATTGGAAGTGAAGTTATTGCGTTTCAAGTGTCAGTATGCCTTTGTTATCGCTGCGAAAATTAGCTTCGAACAAAAAGCCAACATTAAATTTTGTTTTGAAATTGGTAAAACTTTTACCGAAACATTTCAATTGCAAGAACATCGATTTATCTCATTTTGACCGAACATTTGGGCTTACAAAGGAAAGCTTTATACAGACGTAGAGTCCATTCAAAAGGCTTGCACCGGAATACTGGCGGCCATACCGGCCAATGAGCTAAAATACTCGTTCGACATGCTTTTGGACCGTGCCAAAAGCTGTATTGAAGCAGAAGGAGCTATTTTGAATAAAATAAAATGGTTTTGCCACAAAACCATTTTTTTTTTTGAAGTTCTGTTTACTTTCAAACACACAGAAGATTGTACCTTTTCTATTTAGTTCTGCAGCTCATATTATTTTATCCAGCAATGCATGGTAAAAGTTACACGATAGGGCGTTTCCTTGTCTGAAACTTCGCTTGGTATCGTCCGACCACATTCTGCAAAGGAGCCAATGCTTGCTCCTAATCAGCTCTGCGCCACCATATTTCGAAATTTCATCGGCCAGCTCTGTTTGTTGTTCTTCAGACAGAAAGAAGGCTCTCAGAACTTTTTCATTTTCCGGGCAATGAAACGTCTGCTTCCTCATCAACGATTGAGGAATCGTGTTAACCTTTTCCTGGCGTTATGCTTTCACTGCCATTTTGCATTTTGGGAAGGTGTTCTCTCCATAACTTCAGTAAGCTGTGTATGCTCTATATGTTCTGAATATCATAAATATCCGGTTTTGAAACCTTCCGTTAGTCGTCACATCTTTTCGTAGAACTTTCGAGTATTACCGCTTCTCAAGCTCTTCATACACACGAACTTTTTACGTGTATACGTCCATAAAGGAAAGTATAAAAATAAACCCTTTTTAATATCGTCACCGATGCATATCGATTCGAGCCATACTCCTATATTTAAGAGAAAAAATTAGATCATATCATACTTCTAATTCATTCGCATATTTGCCTTTCGTAACAGTTATTTATAGTATATGCAGTTGATGATACCTAATTTTATAAAACATAACCTCCACTTAACTGAGAAAATCCTTTTTAGATAGGATACCATTGAGGAAGCTATTGTGATAATTTTAAATGACTAACACTTGATGTGTTTCCAATATCCACACATACATGCTTGTAATGCAAAACTATCTACACACTAAACACCTTCACAAATAACCCAGTATTAGCAACTTATCCTTAAATACTTGTATGCTACAAAAGCATAAACAAAAAACATTAAATGTTATTACAACCAACAGCATGGCACGCTCACGCACTCACCGCTTGTCGTCTGCAACGCCAACAGCATGCTAATCAGAAATAACACGGCGATTACATTGCCAGAACTGCTCCCTGCCTTGCCATACAATTTGGCAGTTGCCTTTTGTTTTGACAGCACTTCCGCCGTCGTCGTCGTCGTCATCGTCGGAGCCATCACTGCGCAACACCTACTTCGTGAAATGTGATGCTGAGCGTTTCGTTGTGGGATTTGTGCCACACTTTCACTTGCTTGTTGCCGCTGTTTGCACCGTATCAAATGTTGCTTCTGTTGCAACACCCAATTGACGTGGACAGACACAAGCACTCGGCTCTTACACTTTCAACAACGCACCAACTCAGCAACGCAACGTGACGTTTGCTTTCGTTATCTGTTATCCGTTGCTTTTGTTTTAGCTTTTCGTATGCTATATTTTCTTTAGTGATTGCTAACTGTTTGCACGCCTTCAGCGTTGCCTCAGCACTGACACTGACACGAAAATTGACTGTCAACAGCATCGATGTTGTGCCGGTGGAGTGCTTGCTGGCTGGCTGCCTGCCTCCCTGTAGGCTGTTGGCTGGCTTGCTATCGTCGATAGTTTATCGCACAGTTGTGCTGTTGCAGGTGTTTGTCGCTAAAAGGTGGACTGCAACATTGTGGCGGTGGAGTGTGCGAAGAGGCGGCTCTTTATCATTCATTGTCACAATTTTGTTGCTATTGCAGTGATTTGATCACTTAACGTGCACAAACAAACAAACAAACAGTATGCGTATGTGTGAGTTTGTGCGTGTGTGTGTGTTTGTGTTTGGGTGCATAACATGACATTGTGCGACAGATAAGTGCTAGCAAATAGTCGGAAAGTGTAAACGACAGACATGACAACATGTCTGTTTGCGATGTTGGGGTTGACTTCGACAATTGGCAAGTGAAGTGAAGTGGGTGAGATAAAATGTTTTATTATAAGGTCAACATTTATTTGCTGTGCGTGATTTTATGTGTACATACATATGTGTGGCATAAAATAGCATACAAAAATTATATAGTATCCATTATTATATATTTCATCTTAAAAAAAAATTTTATATACTATGGTTAAATATAGTTTTATATTTAAACGAAAATCATACTGAAAATAGAAGTAAACATTTTTGAAATTCAGCTCATTATATTTGTATTAATATTTTTTAAATTTTATTTTTAAATTTATTTTTTAAAATTTTTCCAGAATGATCGTTATGTTCCTGGTTCGCCGATATTTCGCGATGATTGCAAAACCCCGCCGATAACACCTGCCCCACCATCGACGCCCAAGAGTCGCGGTAAAGGTGAGTTTTTAGCCTTTGAAGTTTCTCTTGCACTCTCGCAGAATATTGCAAGAAATGTGTTTGTATTCAAGTTTGCCGTTTTTGTAGCTTTTTTATAAAGTATAAGCTAGATCTCCGCAGATGTAAAGATACATTCAAGGTACATGAGGAAAAATTTCCGCAAACGTCATATTCAAATTCGGTTTACTCGCCGGTTTATGTGAGAAGAAAGTCAACAAATAATTTCCTTTGATGTAAATTTGTATATAAGAAAACAAACATACACGATGTTCCCTTATATACAAAATCAAATTTTTCTTCTACTTCTTCACTTCTGTTACAAGAAGCCAGCTGTGGTCTTTTATGGTTGTAAAATTTAAATTGTTTGAACAATGCTTTAAAAGTTCATTGATTCTACATAAGTTATTTGCTACATTATTTTAGTTAATACCAAAACGCACCACATGGCAACTACTTTGTGAACCATTGGTCTTCCTGCACAGAATCGTCTCATCAACGCTTAGCTACTTTAAAAAACGCTTCAAATTTTGCGATATAAAATTTTGCAAAGTCTTCTCTTCCATAAATACCAAGTTTAATATATGTGAAAATGTTCAGAATAAAGAAAAAAGAGTATTGCTGTTATTTGGCTTTTATGTATAACAAATTAAACATTACTAAAATTCTAAAAATTAAATTCTAAAATAAAATTCTAAATTCAAAATATGTCTAAATATCTTTCTATTTGCCACTAATACCAAATTCAGCAAAACCGGTTCAGTCCACACTTGTCTATCACATACTCAATAAAAAAAACGTTCACCTGCATGTATAACATTACCTTCCTTTCTTCCTTCCCTTACTGACGTAGACACCGCTTACGCGATTATAGATGAGTTTACAACAGCTCATCAGTCACCAGGTCCTTCTTCACTTTGTCCTTGCAGCGAAATGCAGGTCTTCATCTGCTTCCCACGTCGAGTACTGCGTCGAATACTCTCAGAGCTGGAGTATTTTCATCCTTTCGGACGACATGACCCAGTCATTGGAGCCGCTGCCTCCTAAATTGCTGAACTATGCAATATCGTCCTATATCTCGTACAACTCATCTTTCCATCGACTCCGGTATTTGCTGATGTCATTACTCAAAGGACTATAAATCTTCCGCAGAACCTTTCTCTCGAAAATTCGTAATGTCGGCCCATGATGTGTGACATGAAGAGTTTGGTCTTTTTCGTCGAGCGATATCTTTACTTCTCAATATCCTACTCAGTCCGAAGTAGCACCTGTTGGCAAGAGTTAGTTTTGCGGGGATAGTAAATGCAGACTTAGCGGCATAAAGACAGATTATTTTCATGCGGTCAAACGCAACTTTGAAATCTAGATCCACACTGGTAAGCTGAAATAAGTTTGTTGACGTCGGTCTCCTCGGTCAGCAATCCATCGACCCCCGCCACTTTGCTTTTCTTCAGGCGGGAAATTGCTATTCGAACTTCTTCATGGTCGGGCAATGGAATGTCTGCTGATATGCTTTTACTGCCATTCAGGAGGTTGGAGAAGTGTTCTTTCCATAATTTCAGTATGCGTTGGATATCAGTCACTCGATTAACTCTGGAGATTCTGCAAGAGTAGACATTATGTTAGTATCTTCCTTCCATATAAATTTTAATTGCATCTGATTCTTCCACAATATTAAGACCAAACAGCAATCAAAACCGAAGGCTAATTTTGTTTACCGAAAATATTTCCAACTTCAACCAACTTCTTTTAAAGCCTTTCTGGCGAAGCTCTTCACATCGAACATACATTGTGACAAAAAAAGTAATCCCGACCAGATGTATTACACTTATGCCAACGATCCTTCCAGTCCTCGAAGTACTCTTCACAAGCACTTTTTCAATGGCCTTCAGCTTCTTTAGCAAACTTTGTTTTATCTCTTCGGTCGACTGAAAACGGGTTCCATGGAGTAGCCATTTCAGTTTGGGGAATAAGAAAAAATCACACGTAGCCAAATCTAATGAATTCGTTGGTGGATCGATGATACTCATTTCGTTTTTAGCTTTAAATTCGATCACAATCGGTGCATTATCATTGTGTAAAATCCATGAATTGTTTTTCCACAATTCCGGCCATTTTCGACGGATGTTCTCATACAAACGCCTCAATACGGTACTCTGTTTGAAAAATTTGAGCTTTATCGGTACAAGTCGAGCAAGAATGAGTTTCATACCCAAACTACTTACCAAAATCATTCGAACGGACTCGCGAGAGTTGTCGAGATCTCTCTAACACTCGCCTGATTATTTTCAAGCACCATACCCTTCACTTTTTTTAATATTTTCATCAGTTGAAGAGGTCGAAGGTCGTCCAGAACGAGACATATCCTCAACGATCTCTCAACCGTCTATGAAATCTTTGTAATATTCGTAGGCCTAATTTTAGAATCACCATAATAGTCGGTACTAGGTAATGGCAGCGGACCAACAGATACATGCATACAGTAAATATAAAAAAGTGAGTTACCAGACCTTAAAATATTAATAGTGGATGAATATCACCCTCCCGATAATTTTTGTACTGTTTCTAGTGACTTTTGTACTCTAATTCATTCGTCTCAAGAACTTTTTGCGACTTTGAGTTAGTCAAAAATAATTTTCTTCAAATGCCATCTAAAATTTATACAATAAAAAAATAAAATAACCACCAACTTCGTGGAACTTTGTGAATATTCACTTCTTCTTTAAACTCACACTGCCCTAAATGACTAACTAAACAGTTTAATCATTTTTAGATTGAAAAAGTACGTTTTTGTTTAATTTCGAGCAGATCGCTCAATATTCTTTTATAAATATATCTACATTTGAGAATCATAGACTCGTTTCCATGTAAATGACCCAATAAAATGACTGTTGAATTTAAAGCTAAAAACAAAGAACTATATAATTTATTGCGCTAGATGATCGACAAAATACGTTTTGAGTAAACTTTAAATATTATCTGTTGGCTTCCTCGAACTGACATCATACAGGCAGTAAGGCAGACAGTCAGTATTCATTGCGATTGTATGATGCATTGGCGTTGAAACTGATTGTATATATATATGTTTATATACAAATCTATATATAATTATGTATATGCAATTGTATTTCATTCGTAAATATAGCTTTGTTTGTAAATAAATAAATCCAATCATTTTATGTTATACAATAAAAGAAACTGTGACGTCGGTAACAGGTGTTGTGCCATACACTAAGTGGATCAGTGATCCCTCATAAAGAGAAGGCCTGTGTTTCTCATAAACTTTTGCGATGCATAAATTTATGTTTGTAAACATATATGAGGTCAAATAATAACAAATAAGTCTT
Organism: Bactrocera correcta; assembly: GCA_027475135.1. NCBI lineage: Eukaryota > Metazoa > Arthropoda > Insecta > Diptera > Tephritidae > Bactrocera > Bactrocera correcta. The sequence goes on from JAPZAG010000189.1 coordinate 46,381, forward strand.
AAAATGTATTTAAAAAAAAATATTTTTTTCGATATAGATTATATATGTATTTATTTTACTCTCGCAACATGTTGCTCAAATGTTGCTTCTTTTAATTGAAACTATACCACATCCCAAAAAGTACTTGTATAAAAATATATGGATGGATATGGATACTACCTTCGCATCTAAATTTTAGAGTTTAAAAATGAGCGAAATCACACCACAATTTTTCATCCAACCAATGAAGTTATTAATGAAGTTATTGGAGAAAGACATGGTACAGTTCTTTTCTTTAAATTGTGACACCGTTCATATAAAAATGATCGCAATCGAACGTTAACTTTTCAAATTCTCCATATACCGAAAAGAGAACCTTAGTGACAATGACTGCTTTTTTACTGAAAATATTTGCCAGACTGTTCCTATTATTAATTAAATTTAATAGAAAGCTTTTCCTGCTAAAAATATGACTTTTTTCAATCTTTTCATTACATTCCTGAAGGGGCTATACCAGTGTGACACTTCCAAAAAAAAAACAAAAAACAAAAAAAAAAAAAAAAAATATTTTCATTCCCTTCGATGGAAATATAAGCTCAATAAATATCCCGTGAAATCGGGAATGTCATATCTTGAATAGTTTTTGGATGGCAGCGTTTTAAAGTGCAGACATATTTATGTAAGTGAAACTTTAAGCGCGTTTTTCTCGAAACCACATTTTTCAAAATTGCTGGCATCATAACTCAACGAGAAATTAACCGATGGACTTAAAATTAAAATTTAGTATTGTTAAATACATTTTCTATACAATGACTTACAATCTTTTTGATTGGATGAAAATTGCACTAAAAAAACGACCATTTTTTACCCAAAAAAAAACAAAATCTATTTTTTTTTTCAAAATTCTACCATTTTGTTAATTTTTGATATTTTTCAAAAATTGTAAGTCGCTGTAAAGGAAATATCTTTACGTTTAAGAAACTTTTCAAAACTTTTTGTTTCAGCTACTCATTCGGCCGGAATTACGCCAGCAGTTGGAGCACTTTTTTTGGCACGTCCAAAGACAGCCCTTAACACTGCTATTTTTCAACATCTTTGTAAAAAAAAATCTTAAAATATAGCTGAAAATATACCTTATTACGTTCAAAGAAGTTCGAAATATTCAATCGCGTACTTTCTCTTAAAAAAATTCACGAAAATCGCCTAATTTTTCATGCATCACACTGGTATAGCCTCTTAAATTTAAATAAAGTTCAAGTAAGCAACATTCAATCACTAATGAAATTATTGGAAAGAGACATGGTGCAATTTTGGTCGCAATGGTCGAAATCGAACATTAACTTTTCAAAATCTCCACATACCGAATTAGAGGACATCAGTGATCAATGACTAATTTTTTAGAAAATTTTAAAAATATGAGCTGATGCCAAAAATTTAGTCATTACTATCCTTACCCAACCATACACCTAATATAAATATTATCTCACTGAAAAATGGTTGAAGCTGGCCCAAAACTTTTCAGTGACCCGCATACTGAATATCAAGACATTCGTTCAATCTGTGAGACATATCATTGAAATATTTTATCAAAAAATTACCTGATGCCGAGATTTTGATTAATACTTTCCTTAAGCACCTACACCTAAAATAAATATTTTCTCTAATCAAGAAATAGTTGAAACCGGTCCCATCCTTTTCAAGGCTCAGATACTTCAATGCCTATCACGCATATATAAAGAGAGCATAATTTTCTGGTAGTTGGATTTATATATATTATAGACCCCAAATACCTCATATTAGATTGACTTTATACCATATATCGTCACTCAAAATGCAAAATAACGTAAAATTATCGCAGAGAACGTCTATCATAGAGAAGGTTCATGTGATAGGCGTTCTCTGATTATCGTATATCTGATAGCGAAATCCTGAAATCTTACGATATTACATATATAATACGATGTATTGAACCGTAAGCAATAAAAAGCTCAACTTCGATTTTTTTAATGACAAGTTGTTTTCAGGTTATGACATTTATATCGTACAATATGTGAGTTATCTTAAACGGGACTATGCGTACCACAAATTTCTAATATAATTATTTTAAAATCTTTATATAAAGTTATGTTAATAAAGCCTAAAGAACATCATCTTAACGTAAAAGTAAATAATGATACCAAAAATAGATAAAATCGAGTCAATACTTCCTTACTCCTCTCATATCTAATAATTATACGGATTTTCAACTTCGCGGCTGGCTTTATTACATTTATATTTATGCGTAGATATAAATGGTATTTTTTTTTTTTGGACATGTGGTTCGTAGGAAAAAATTAAAAGCATATAATTAAATGTTTTGCTTGAGATTTTAGCTTTATTAGAAAGATAAGGGTTTTTTCTCAAATTTTAAAAATGATTTCGGGTAAGTGACCGTCACGGTTATCTCGAACAAATTCCAGCCCAGAGACTAAATTTTCGACCTATTTCAACTGTTGCCGTATGCCAGCAATAAATGGTCGAACATTCTCTTCTAAGGCATCATTCATCTGTGCTTATCTCCGTAAACAAGCGTCTTTATTTAGTCGACCAAAAGTAAGCTTAATCGCCGAGCAAGATTTCGAAAAACTTGTCGCGTGAACTGAATTATTTTGGTAACAAATTTGCACGATTTGCAGACAACGTGCCTTAGGAAGTCTGTTCATTATGAAGTGGTATACTAAAGCTGTGTAAAAACCAAGTAACAGCTCTCAAAAAACCAAGAAGAAAGAATGTATTTTCACTTTAAAAACCACATGTATAAAAAAACAATGCCTGTTACTATAGTTTTATACCGCAAATGTGTGAAAAAAGTGCATGAATTACCTCAGTCCTCATTAATATTTTCCAACCTTTGATTCTTGCAAATAGTGAGAGTATCAAAATATTCGGTAACACTCGAGCTCAGCGCTTCCTTACTTGTTTTTCATATAAATTTTATCTCAACATTGCATATTAGCGCTTGTTGCCTAAACTGTATTTTTTACCTTAGAAAAAAACCAAAACTAAACTGAAAATTCCATAGAAATTCCAGCACTCAACTCCCTACTAAACCGAAAAAAAAAATCGAGGATAATACGCTGCAATTCATTCCGTAAATCTCTGCAAAGCTTTTGATCATACAAATTCAGTCGAAATGTTTTTGTAAAAATACTAAACAATACTGTTTACTAGCCTGTAGCGAAATAGCCAGTGGGAGGTGTGGCCTTCCCCCAAAATGGCTAGAACACAAATATGCGCACCCACACGCATGTGTATATATGTGTGTAGCTAAGTGGGTGCAACGAGGCGGGACGCTGCAAAATACTTCCGGAAAAACAGACAACCGCCCCTTGCACCACTGCCACTGTTTCTGCCACCGCCATGGACACTGACTGATAGCGTTGTTGGCGCTATCATAGGCGTGCCGCTGCCAGTGTCGATGCCAAGGTACTTTACCGCCGCTTCCGTTCGCTTGCTGTGCTTCAAAGATACTGCTGAAAGCTTGTTTTCCAAAAAAAATACTTTGTACTCTTGTATATACATTTGTATGCATAACACTCGTGCTGGTGTGTGCGTGCTTGGAAAAATTGTATGCATTATTTGTTGATGCTGCAGAGCTGTCGAATTTCGGTAAATAACATTCCGCAAAACACGCTTGGAATGCGGGCCACTAGCATCCCCCAGCGTTGACAGCAAAGCTTAAGTGGGGGAAACATGAATGAATCTTTTGGTATTGAGGCGGCTTAATACCTGTGGAATTATCTCGTTTTCACATCGCATACATACAAATGTATGTATTTGCTTAATCGTGTGGAAGTGTTCGGCAGCCACTGAATGCCATATTTGGCCACACGCACACAGCTACAACAGACGAAAATAAAGCGAACTACCTTGATTTGTAGTAGGTAAGCACAGTTGTGTGCAATCACAGTTCACGTGGCGTCTTTATTGGAGAAGAACCACTTATATGTGTAGTTATGCGTTTCGGTTTTATAAAATTCCTTAACTGTGTACGTGACAATAAGGCGCAAATTGCTCTGCATACCTCTCTCTTTGGTTAGCCTAATCGTCGTTCCAGCCGCTCAAGCGCATGCTTGGTCAGCGGACAAAATTTATAATTCAATAAATATATGTGAAGTTTGATAAACACTAAATATTTTCACACAAAACACTTAGCAGCTAATAAATCTGTTAAAGGTGAGTGAATTTCGAAAACAAGTCAATTGAATTCGATTTACTCTAATCTTGTTTACGGCGCGTATACCCATATTGGGTGGCATATGGGATTTATTAAAGCGAGCAGAAATTCTCGAAGAATTTGTATCAACAAAAGTACTTGTCGCCTTTAAATGTGAATACCTTTCCACCTCTTGAGTTCCAATAATATACGCGTGTTTGGTTGCTATTTTTAAACTACTAGAAATTGCTCTGACGCATTGGGCAATATTTACACATGCTGTTCACGTTTTGAACTACCTAGGCATAATTCTAGGTTCTGTTGAAAAAGTATTGAATCCACAGACATTTTGATGAAGAAATTTAGTAAACTTAGTTATCTGGGTAGAAGAATAATTTTGGTGAACACATTGATTGTGAACCGGGATTTTGCTAGATTCAACCCGATAAACCTGAATTTCTTTTCAAAAAGAGTGCGATTGTGACCAAATTTGGCTCCGTGTGATATTTTCTTGCTCACCAATCTGAAATTTCCGCTCCGTGGAAACTATTTTTAGTCGTTCGAAGAGATAAAAGAAAATTCGCTGAAGGAGCTGAAGGCTATCCCGAAAGGGATGTTATCTATAGTAGCAAATCGGTTCCATAATAACTGTGGAGGTCCTTGGTTTCCAAATTTTACTTCTGTTTTTGTTTATATTTTTTAATATTAAATTTTTGATAGGGTTAATCGTTTTGTAGTCTTATGAATAGTCATAGTATGTACTGCGTACCAAAATTCGTTGTTAGATTCATCGAAGTGAAATGAGTTAAATTAAAAAGAAAATGTATCAATTGTTTTATTTTTTTATCGATTTTTATTTTTATCAATTATTCTATTTTCACTCAATTATATTTATGCCTTGAACAAGGTGTATTGAGTTTGCCATGAAGGTTGTAAAACCACGAACCGTCGGAAATACATGTGCCATATACTACTGTGCCCAAAAAATAAGGTGACATTGTCTTTATTTTGAAAATTCTTTATTTATTCTTCCAAATCAATTTCATCCCCTTCAAAGTAATCCCCTCCCGATGCAATGCACTTATGCCAACGGATTTTCCAATCTCCGAAATACTGGTTGTAGTCACTTTCCGGGATGGTCTTCAGTTCCGTCTTCGCTGCGGCTCGAATCTCCGCTATCGTATAAAAACGATGTCCACGGAGCGGTCTTTTGGGCTTGGTGAACAGCTAGAAGTCGCACGGCGCCAGATCAGATGAATACGGTGGTTGCGGAACGATATGGGTTGAGTTTTTGGCGAAATGATCATGAATTACGGGGGCAGTATGGGATGGTGCATTATCGTGGTGTAAAAACCAAGAATTGTATTTCCACAATTCCGGCCTTTTTAGGCGGATAGCGTTACGCAAACGACGCATAACGTTCAAATAATATTCCCTGTTGACTGTTTGACCGGTTGGAAGGAATTCATAATGCACAACACCACGATAATCGAAGAAAACAGTCAGCATGACCTTGATTTTTGAACGACTTTGATTTTTTTGGTCTCGGCTCTTTTGGCACGATATTCGCTCGATTGTTCGGTTGTTTCGGGGTCGTAAGCATAGATCATCGCCAGTTGTAACGCGTTTCATGACACCCTGGTAGTCGGAAAGCATCGTTTCACACACTTCAACGCGACGCCTTTTTTCCAAAAAATTCAATGTTTTCGGTACCAGTCGAGATTTGACGCGCTTGAGGCCCAAAACATCCTTCAAAATGGTATTGGCTGAGCTTTTTGATATGCCAGCTTCATCAGCAAGATCTCTAATTGTTAATTGACGAGTTTTTAGCACCAAATCTTTGATTTGTTCAACGTGAGCTTCGTCGGTTGAGGTTGATGGTCGCCCTGGACGCTCTTCGTCTTCGACACATTCAGGGACGTCTTGGAACTCACTATACCACTTTTAAAATTTTTTTTTAGACGTAGCCTCATCACCAAAGGCTTTCTGCACCATCCTCAACGTATCCCCGGCCGAAAATTGATTCCGTAAAGAAAATTTATTGCAAATTCTTTGCTCAACAAATTTCGAAACGAAAAACTCACTTTTAGCAGCTCACAAAACGACACGTATCTCAAACACTAATGAATATTTTGACATGAGATTTTACATAAATGTGACTGACAGTACTACCAACCAAAAAAAAAAATTCTCCAAATTCTTCGACGCGCACAGCTTAAATTCCAATATCACAGTAGTATATCATCAGTTGAGTCTTTTTGACCATGTCCGTCTAAATCCCCGTCCATCAGACCTCATTTTCTTCCCAAGAAGCAGATCATTTATCGGTACTGGTAATATCAGACAACTAAAGCAAAACGAATAACCAGAATCGGAGGTTTGTGTAGAAAGCTTTTTTCTTTTGACGAGATATTTCTACAGGACAGATCCAATCACTTTAACCTATAGCTGCCATGTAAACCAACAAAATTTATTATTTATTTATTATAATTTTATTATAATTAAAGCATCATTAGGCTCATTGTGCTCTCAAGTAGTAAACAATTAACTCATATTGTATTTGATAAGATACTTGATTTTTTCCAAATTCCATGCCCATTATCTTTTATGTTGGAGCAGTGGGATATTGCGTTTCAACCGGCTGAAGTCTGCGAAATAGCAATAGTATTGCCCCTATGTCTCTCGCCATCCTTCGCGCATGCTCTGCATTCTGCCATTCCCATTGTACCAAGCTTCTGAAGGTAGACTTTTAAAGGTAGATGCCCTGTGATGAACCATACAATGTTAACCATTTCATTCTTGTCTAAAAGTGGAAGTTGTTTTTTTCTATTCCTATATAACTGAGTGTCTGATGATTTTAACCGATTTTCTCACTGAAACTGCAGTTTTTGCCTCATTGCATAAATTAACAAGTAGCCTTAAATGCCACATGGCTATCTTTTAAAACTTAATGGAGCCTGATTAGCGCTATGTTTTGACAATAATTTCGACTTAAAAGACTGAAATTAGGTAATTTAGCTATCTTCTGTGCATGGATTCCAACAGAAAAGGCCCTCTCTCTTGTTTTACCCTTAAATCCTTGGAGAATATATATGGATTTGGCCGTCGAAACTGTCGATCACAGAGCCTTTGGTCTATAGCCCGAGTTCGATAACAAGGTACGACATAAATGCCGTAAGCATTACATCATACTTCACTTGAATATGTATTGACCGAAAATCTAAATTAAGTTCCAGTGCTTTTGTTAACGACGCTGTCAGTCCCCAAGAATCTAACTTACTGCACTAGTTGAAGGGGCCGCAATATGCATTTGGTGAGGTTAACATAACCATCCACAATGTGTTAGTATACGTCGTATGATACTTAAATATACGAGGTATGTTCAAAAAGTATCGCGAATTTTGAATTTTTTGTGGCGTTAAGTTTTTACTCATGTCTCTCACTTCATTCGATCGTTGAATCACCGTTAGAGAAGCTGCTGAGGACCTAAACATATCGTTTGCCTCGTTCCATTCGATTTTTGTCAATAATTTGGTCATGAGATGGGTCGCCGCGAAATTCGTACCAAAATTGCAATGAGATGTTAAATTCTGTCCGCGACGACCCAAATTTGCTCCAGAGGGTCATAACTGGTGACGAATCGTGGGTTTATGGTTATGACGTGGAAACCAAAGCTCAATCATCTCAATGGAAGCTGTCGCACGAAACAAGACCGAAAAAAGCTCGCTAAGTTCGGTCGAATGTGAGAGTTTTGCTGACAGTTTTCTTCGATTGCAGGGGCGTGGTGCATCATGAGTTCTTGCCACAGGAAAGAACGGTCAATAAGGAATATTACCTGCAAGTTATGCGCAATTTGCGTGCTCACACATCGTTGCTTGTGCGCGACTTTTTGGCCAAAAACAACACATTAATGATGCCGCAGCCACCGTATTCCCCAGATCTGGCCTCCTGTGACTTTTTCTTGTTCCCTAAACTGAAGATGCCCATGAAAGGACGACGTTACACTTATCTTGACGAGATAAAGACGGCATCGAAGGACCAGCTGAAGAAATTAAAAAAAAAAATGATTTTTTGAAGTGCTTCGAAGATTGGAAAAACCGTTGACACAAGTGTATAATATCTCATGGGGACTACTTTGGAGGAGACAAAATATATATTCATGAATAAATAAATAATTTTTGAAAAAACACAAAATTCGCGTTACTTTTTGAACACACCTCGTATACTGTATATTAGGTGGGTTCGTATACTCTACTGTAGGGTTATGGCGCTTCAACAGAAGTTCCGATTTCAAAGAACTTTGGAAACCTTACATTCAATGTATTATGCGATGATTCAATTGATCTTAAATGGATTTTTCAAAGCGCGTAACTACTCTTAATTCAAGGGTCTTTCTCTCTCTTCTTTCTTCCTCTCTCTCTCTCCTTCTCTCTCTCTCTCTCTTTTCCTTTCTCTCTCTCTCTCTCTCTTTCTATCATATTTTTACTTTCATAATGGACTTAGAAACGTTTCAAAAAATGTTTCACTTCTATCTGCTTCTGTCTTAACATTGTTAGACTATAGAAACCCAACAATCCATATGAAACCTACCAATTTTACAATAAATCAAATTCGAAATTCTAGTTTGCGCTCCAAGGCCTTTAAAGTTTCTAACAAAGTTTAGCAAACAGTTTTTGGAAGTCTTCTACTTTTTTAGACAAGTATTGAGCAACGAATTTTTGTGGGTTCGGAGAGAAATGACATATAATCGGTAACAACATATTGTTCCTAACTTGATTGCTTAAGTAGAAGATAATTAGAAAGCAGATAAACTAACATACGTATATCTTTTGACCACGTCCCTAATAGGTGTATCTCAACTAAAGATAATTATTGGGGTATTCTAGTCTAGAAGCATGAATTTCAGGTAATTTTTAAAGTGTCGTAAAAAAGGCAATTAATATTTTTGCTATCCATTTTTTTATTAGTTATTTATTATAATTTTTGAAGAGTTTAAAAACTAAAAAAAATAAAAAATTTCAGAAATTATGAGCTGACGAAGTGGGGGGTCTCTAGAAATTTCCACGTGACCATGCCCATGATTTCAACCCTTCTAATTATTTGAAACCAAAAAAAAAGATTATTAATCTAGAACAATGTTGCCATGGTCGGAACTACGGAAAAGTGGGAAACATTTTTTTCACAAAATGGCGACTGCCTGAAAAAAAAAGTTTTTTTTATTACTTTTTCTGACTATTTCGAATTTTTTTAAAATAAAAAAAATAAACATTTTTGGATGGGGCTAGCTCCAACCATAGACAAGCCTATAAAGAAGACTCTATAAAAATTTCAAGTAAATCGGTCCAGTAGAACCTGAGAAATCGTGGGCATCGTTCCGAAAAAGTCAGTTTTGAGAAAAACGCGTTTAAAGTTTCGCGTTCCGGCCGAACCAGTTTGGATGCCGGATCAGAAAAATGCCTTTATCTCCGAAAATAATTTGAATTTTGAAAAATCCTCTTGTACACGTACTTTTTAATAATTAAACTTTGAAAATATAAAAAAACTCGATTATTTTAAATTTCTAGACTAGAATACCCCCTTAACTTTTGTTTACAGAAGCATCTAAAAGCCATACGTGTTGCACCTGCTTACCTTGAAACTAATGCCTATTAAATCTTGCATTTTCGCCTTGGCACAACTTTGCAAGGTTCCAATATTAATGGAGTAATTGACCGCATTTGAAAACCAATAAGCCAACAATAACACAAAGAGTAGCATATTTGCATGTATCTATTTCTGCGGCAAATGTATAGTATGGTGCTTTATCTGGATTATTTTACAAACAAACTGCCACATGCATGCTTGCAACAGACAATGCTGCACAACAATCGAACTATCATAAATTTCAGGTGCGCCTCCGGGCCACCGGCACCAAGCAAATGCATTTCGAAGATTCTCTTAATCGAGTATTTACAAATAATCTGTATTAATAAATCGCATTGTTGTGGGTGTGTGTAAAAGCAACTGAAAGATGCGATAGTAAACAAACGTAGCTCTTTATAAAGAAAGTTGCATTGAACAGGCTTCTGTTTTCGTTTTGTTTGCTTTAATATTTGTTTCTTAAATCAAACACTTCGAGAAGACTAGTTCCCAGTACTGTGATTATCTATGTATGTACACACATGCGTTGGCTTGCAAAGTTTCCATTTTGTATCTTTGCCTCGAAGAGCATATCTGGTCTGTTTGTGTTCATCTGCTATTCAATTGCCAAGTGCAGGCAGGCATACTTCGGGTTAAAAACTAATTGGCCATAAAGTTAGTTGATTGGCGGTGGAAACAGCCGACCGGAAATGAACTGTTCGTCGTAACAAATGACCACATTTACCGCAATCCCGCAATCCATGTGGGTAGCAACCATGCAGCAAATTGAATTGTTGTCTTGCTGGTGAGGGAGCATAAAGAACTTTTAAATGTGAGTGCAAAAAGTATATAAAAAATACTGTTTGGGAATATTTTAAAGTTTGCTGGTATACCAATTCAATAAATAATAAATTATAGATTAGCGAAGTTTCGGGCACGAATATTGCTTCGATTTTTATTATATTCCTTTATGAATAAATAATGAAAAATTAAAATTTTTAAATAATCTTTATGCCTTCAAAAATTTTCGAAAATTACTATTTAACATTACTTGCGTACCTTTTTATTAAGCAAAACTTAAGTTTGGGGAACAAGAAAAAAATCTCACGGATCCAAATCTGGTGCGTACGCTGGTTGATCGATGGTATTTATTGCGTTTTTGGCCTTAAATTCGGTCGCAATCGTGACGTGGTATAAAATCTATGCATTTTTCTTCCACAATTCCGTCCGTTTTCGACCGTTTTTTTTTTTTAAAGCAAACGCCTTAAAACGGCCAAATAGAACTCCTTATTAATCGATTGAACCACGAATATCGAAAACGAAATTAGCATTACCTTGTTTTTGAGCGACTTTGGCGGGTTTTTTTTGCGCTTCGGCTCGTTTTTTCGTTTTTTAAATGCTTTCCACGAACGTGAGATGGGAATTCGCACGATCAAACTTGTTCAAAGGAACCTGTTTACAGAACTTGCTATCTATCTATCACTTGTCTGACGATTTTCGAGCACCATATCCTTCACTTTTTAAATTTCATCGGTTGAAGAGGCCGAAGGTTGATCTAACAGTCACAATGATTTCGCAGACGAGATTTGTTTAGAAATACAAATTATTTGGCCGATATTTTTATCCATTGTAAAAATCGCAACGCACTACTGAGGTGTACTGACTTAAGCATTGCTGATGGCTGGGGAATTTAATTACAATTTCTGACCAGCCCTTGATCTGATTCCAGCTTTTTTTCCGTCAGCTGCTTTGTGGATTCCCGTCGATAGATTTCCGCGTGTGTATGGGTCCGGATCTCGTCTCAGTACGTGCGTTTTGTAATTTAGAAAAATATAAGTCGAAACCTAGTCGCCGCAGGGCAGTAGTACTCGCCTTTAATCTTTAAATAAGTTATAGACAGTTAGACCGTAGTTGCGCATTCATCGAATTCGTTTCAAGCAAAGCATCCTTCTACTGCCAAAAAACAGTGTACGAGTTCGCTATAAAACATAAAAATCGTCACTTTCACCTGTACTGCAGTTAAAATACTTTTTAAGCAGCATTTCTCATGTTATAAAAAGATCTATATTTTGATTTTGATAGGTCTGTTTCTTTGAAAGCTATATTTCATACTGGTCCGATGTGAACTATTTCTTAGACGATTGTGACGGTGCCTTGGATAATAATATTTGCGAAGCTTCGTAAAAATATCTCGACAAATAAATTTTTATTTCATACAAGGACTTGAATTTCATCGATCAGCTTGTAATGACAGCTGTATGCTAGTGGTACGGTAAAGGTGGTTCCTATAAATGATCAGATCAAGAGGATCTCAAAATAGGAATTACTTCGATTATATACAAATAACAGGCATTTTCACTACCAATTGACAGTGTGATACGGACAAACTAACCACCTTGGTAGGGTTCGAGTCCCATTTAAAATCTCTGCCGTGCTTTGGGCATGAAAAGGTTGGAGCGAACCCCAAAGGCTCTTGCCTCCGTGGTACCAGAATTAAGTCTCTGGTCAGACCTCGTAGCCAAAACTACTACCAGTTCAGCTTCCATACTGTTCTAAATTAATAACCAGGGGTTGGACCCTATACTCTCATCCCATGCACCCACAAATTACCCAAGAACCTCGCTTTAAGTTTTAGCCAATTATCTTCGCCGCATAGATAACTTACGCGCAAAGATTTCAAACGACCCTAACTGTTCGGGATTCCAACTTGTGGAGATTACAAGGCTGACATCTAGCCATCCCTTTATATAAGTAATCTCCATTCCCTCAAGGTTCCCGATATCCGAGTATATTGGACATTCTGCAATGAAATGTACCCAATCCTCAATTCAGATCTTTCTGTTAAGTTATTCCTACACAAAAATGCAGTCAGAGGTCCATGCTCAGTAAGAAGGAAGCCCAAGCTCATACAGAATCTGAAGTCTGAGTTTCCTACCACAAACCCAGCATACCGAATACAGCTATAATCCCAACAGAGAGTTACTCCTATCCTTTTATCTAGAAGGCCCTTGCTCCCTAGATATCGCTCCCTCCTCACATCGTCGACAGAAATCCCGACATTCTGCAGCAATGACACTCAAACTCCTTCTTAATACATACAGTCAATCGGACTCGTGTAAATCTACTTAACTCATATATTATATGTACATATATACTGTAAAGGGTATCCAACCTTGTCATCCTTATGTTTAAAATTTCGGTATAATTTTAATATACCCTCTGGAAGTATAAAAATATCCACGTACAGCTTTACATAGTCTTTAAATATGAATAATTACTTTGTGGCATTCTAATCTAATCTAACCTAAACTCTTTATATTGAACTAAATTTTTGCTGCAGGGTATGTTATAAGACACGAGCTGTGCGGTCTTCCGAAACATGAGTATGTTATCAAGTACATACATATGTGCAATATATGTGTGCAATGTAAATGTGTACGAGTCGTGTAAGCGTTCTGTAAGTGAAATGTGGTTACTGCCAAGGCAATCAATGTAACTGCAATGGCAGCTTGACATTGAGTGACAGAGTTATTGTGATGGAGGCTTTGAGGTCGCTCAAGTACTTTACAGTGAGGTCAATCACCAGTAAATAATTTGCATACCTATCATGGCGGCATATTGATTTAAATGACAGTAATATGCTGCACTACACACAATATGTTATGATTACACTAGTAATCAAAATGAAACCTCTAAGGAGTTAAGCTTCAAAGTATACCTACTCGTATGCATAGGTAAAGCTACTTAGACATGTGTTGACAAAGGTTCATATGTAATTGTAAGCACTTAGGTATAATTATGCGGCTACTTAGGGGAAGGCGTTGAGTAATCACAGGTCAGCCGCAGTTTGCTTAACCGCATTCAGGCATTGTATCGCTAATACCATTGTGAAAGTTCAAATAACATTACACACACAAACTTACATGCTTACTGATTGCCAATTACATTATTGTATTGCAGGTGTTGGCGCCAACAACATACATGCCATGACTGTTTCGGTTGCGCAAACAACGCAAGGAGGTTCCACCATTACCGCCACCACCAAGCCGTGCACCGCTTCCAGCTGTTACGCTTCCACACGCTCGGCCGCCATGATGGCACTCGCATTGGGTCACCGACCGAAAAGTCCTGCTGTAACTAGCACAAAACCAACAACAACTGGAAAAAGTGCGGAGAGAATCGTCACAACTAACAGCAATCACGCGCCGTTGACTAACCACCAAACCAACACCAATACCAACAACTCGAACTATAGCCCTCCACCAGTCGGCGTTCATAGTAAATCTCCAAATACTAATAATCAACGCATCATCAGCAACAACACCGCTAACAATCGTCACACCACCGTTGCTGCAGTGGTGCATATGAATGGCGGCACTGGCATCAATGCGGGTTTCGGTAGTGGCGGCAGCGCCTCTAGCGGCTCGGACAATGATGGCTTCAACACCTCGTCATCGTCGTCGGCCACAGCGTTGCGTCGCTTGTACTTCAAGAGTGGGCGTAAATCAAAAATGAACTCAACGGCTACCACTTCGATGACCAGTATACCGTTAAATGCCATTTCCACAGCAGCTGCTGCATTTCACACGTCAATAAGTGGCGCTTTGCCGCCGAAAGCTGCTGCCGCGGCTGTACCAAAGGTGAGTTTGCACAGAAATCAAAGTTGAATTGTGAGGAGTATTGTGATTTTTGAAAGTCTGTCCAAGTGAGGCACGTAAGATTCTTTATTGGCACTGAATGCATATGGACAGGTTGTTAGCTTAATAAAAGAAGCAAAGGATCAAATTTTGGAAAGCACTAAATCAAACATAATAAGTCATTCTTTTTTTTCTTTGTTGTTTAAGTTTTTTATTTTTGAAAGTTCTTGTCCTTTACACTCCTTCTAGTAAATTCAAGTCGAATAGTCACCAGTATTTGTCGCCTTTTTTATTCTTTGAGAAAATTACACTGATACTAATCCATGTAAGATGTTGCTCTCTGCTTTCTCTATACATTAGTAGTCTCATATGCAAGTAAAACCCGCTTAGTGTATAAAAATGCCATTATTGATGAAAAATTTAACCAAATCCTTATGATTTCGGGAGACAGCAAGCTGTTTGTTTATGAGTTCTAAATTATATTCTCATTTTTTAAAAGCAATGGTTTTTTTACAGAATTTTTAAGACAAATGGTATACAGATTTCCTTCCCACAGTTATTTATACAATTTCTTTATCTAAAGAATTTGCTAAATTTTTATTTATAATTTTTACATAGTCAGAATAATCAGATTTAAGCCATAAGCACCGGTTGGTTAAATAAATTATTGCGCTTTAAAGGTAACTTCACAATGCCACTGTTAAGGCTAGCTTTTCACCTGCAAAATAAATACTTCAGAATGTACAGAAACAAATAGTAATCACTTGGCGCCAGGAACAGAGCATAAAGTGGACACAGAAGAACCTTTCAACCAAGCGCGCGGAGCTTCTGCCGAGTCAGTCACTATCAATGTGCTGACCTAGCTTTATACTGGTGGAACAAAATCGATTTGCTTTAAGGCAAAATTGGTGGCTTCTGGGTGATTACTTCCTTCAGACGGTACAATTATTTACAGTAGAGGTTCGAATTAGGAGTTTGGGTACAGGCGATGAACTCTTTTTAAACGATTCTCTGCCAATTTCACCAAGCCCAGGGCCAAACCTGCCTAATCATCAATTCTTGGTTGACCACCGGTTACGTCGGCACACGTTGACCTTGTCGTAAGTGACCTATTTTTCATCAGTAGTAAACATCCACTTCAGAAATGGATCGATTGTGTTACGATTCTTCATGGATTAGCAGCTGGAAATGTATAAATTGACTCATATGTTACATAGTAATTAATATTTAATCGTCCTCAACTTAAATTTAAAATCAGTATCATGTTTGACCACATCTTTGTTAATAAGTCAGTCAAATATTTTGATTTTTTATTATTTATTTTTATTAGAAAAGTTTCAAAATTCTGTGTTGATGCAATGAAGTTTTGATCTTCCAAGTCGTATAGCGGTTTTCATATGAGAAAGTTTAAAAGCGCTTTCTGGAAACTATTTTATTCGATCCGATCGTCAGGATATGCCAAGTTTTCATAAGTCGATTTACTTTAAGAATATTTATTATCTTTCGAAAGAACATTCTTTGGCTTTTACTGTTTGAAGATTTGAAGATAGTCCCTCCGTTGATTCAAATTTTCGATAACTCGTTCGTGTTTTGCTCCAAGGTCTGAATCGAAGCGGGATTATCTGCATAGACTTAAGACTTTACATATACCCACAGACAAACGTCTAACAGTGTGATACCACACGATCTTGGTGGCCAATCGACCGTCCCAAACTTGAGATTTTCTGTTCCACACTCTATCAATAAATTGATTGATGCGATGTGGGAGAAGTGGCGTCGTCTTGTTGAAACCAAATGACTCCGACATCACGAGCTTCAATTTCAGACAATAAATAGTCGGTTAATATGGCGCGATAATGGTCGCCATTGACGGTTACGTTCTCACCGGTATCATTTTTGAAGAAATATGGACCAATAATTCCACCGGCCCACAAACCACACCAAACCGTTGGTGTCTCTGAATGAAATGGCAGCTCTTGAATCTCTTCAGGTTGTTCTTCTTTCCAAATGCGGCAATTTTACTTGTTTACATACCCTTTGAGCTAAAAATGGGCTTCAGCGATGAAAGAAAATTTGGCTCGAAAACGTCGGATCTTCTTGGAACTTTTCAAGAGCCTATACAGCGAAGCGATGTCGCTTCGAAGGTTGAGCAGTTTCAGTTTTGCAAAAGCTATATTTTGTAAGCTTTCAATTTAAGATATCGCCGTAAAATGCCCCAAGTGGTTCTATTCGTTAGTCCGAGTTGCTGCAATCGGCACCGAATCGACTCTCCACGGTCTTCGTGTACCCGCTCAGCTACGCTATATTTCCTTAACGTTTTCGGTCGTATGTTATCCAATAATGAATGCTTGGTCTCAAGATGGGTGATGGTCTTGCGAATAATATGCTCAGTAGGCCGATGATATTGACCATAAGTTGAGCGAAGCTCTCGAAACATATTCTTTACAGAACGTGAATTTTCGTTATAAAGTTGAGTGATTTATAAACTTTGTTCAGACGTAGGTCTTTCCCTGATGAAATGCCGAACAATACTGAATAAAATGACATGACAGCTTGGCACGACTCAGGCGTAATCTGTCAAAAAAATTCTATTGAAAATGGTACCTCTACTGGGATTATTTTATTGATATTTCGTTTGCTCAGTAGATAGATAATTTTATTCTCATATTAAACTCAAATAAACACTAATTGAGCAATTTGTCGATTACTTTGAAAATATAGTACAATTAAATGTTTTGTGCATGAGATTCTTTAGTAAATAAAAATCAATTTTTCGTAATCCAAAAACACTTAATTGTATCATACAATTATCTTACTGACACAATTAAGTTTAACGATTTTTTTTTTATAAAATAGCTTACGACAACGCTATGTAGTAAAAGGTCGAATAGCCATTAACATTTTGTTTTGAATTCCTCAATCTCTACTTTTAATCAAAAATATCAAATTACTGCCTAGTAATTCACGAATAATTAACAGAAACTATGAATATTAATGATTTCATGACAAATAGGAAAGTTTCGGTTAAATATAATATTTATCCTACTCATGTTCATATATTTTGTTGACAGGTTGTCATAATGGGTTCCTCGTCAGCATCCATCACCGATGGCAACATCAATACATCAACGGATTCGGCTTCGACGCTTGTGACTAGCGTCACACATACAGACACATCAGAAACATGCGATTCACTGGATTTGGGTAAGTTAACGCCAGCCTGCCTATAATATACTAGTGTAAACAAAAACAACAATGAGAATTTAATAATTAATGAACGGTTAATGACTATGTGTTGCTGGTTGACACAAAGTTGAATAAATTAGTCGGTGGCTAAATAAATTATTAATGGGAAGATTTTGGTCGAAATGAAATATTTCCAAAATTTTCGTGTTCCAACAAAAGCGCCACAAAGGTTATTAAGGCTGTTGCATGCAACATTGTCTGTGTGAAACACTAGATAGACGCTGATTATTGAGAAATAGTCAGCGATAAATTAAACCTGAGTAAAATGTTAAACCGTTAGACATTTGCGGCACGTGTTTGCTCACATTCCGCGCTTCCATTTTATAGAGTTCATGTGTTTTGTTTAGCTTGTTGCGCTAACAATTTTTGTTGCGTGTGTTTAGTTTATTATTATTTTTTTCTGCTATTATTTTTGCTGGCACTTTTATTGCCGCCGGTCAGTGTTCGAAAATCGCAATTCAGCTCGTAAAATGTTAGCTTTTGTTCGTTGCTCATAAATGAGTTATTTAGCCGGTTGTGGTCTGCTGCTATAGTAAATAAATAAGTAAATAATTAATCACTGGTTCATTGTGGTACGACAGGGCGTATGATTAATGCAAATTCACTTGCATGTTTCAAGCGAATTTTTGACCTATTGACCGTTATAGCATACTCTGGCATAAACTGTATTGATAAACTAATAATAAAATTCAACAAAATTTCCAGTTGGTTGAAGCAAAACTATAATTTCACCGGTAATGATAATGAAATTTTACAAGCAGTGAGAAAATGCATAAATTAGGTGGCGTATATTTAGGATTGAGTGATATATATTTAAAAGGTTGAGCAAAAAAAAGAAAAATCGCTCTATTATCTTTGATAAGGGCATTTCTTATATCTCTTTTCGTTACTCTATGTTTAACTAAGTCTGAAAGCTAATTTTCACCAGTAAGTCTGCATGGCAGCTATATTCTATAGTGATTCGATCTGAAAAAAATTTTCAGAGATTATGGGATTGCCGTTGAAAATAATCCGTAAGTTCGTGAAGATATATCGTCAAATAAAAAAGTTTTCCATACAAAGACTAGATTTTGATCGATCAGTTTGTAGGACAACTATATGATATAATAAGCCGATCTAAAATATTTCTTGGGATATTAAGCAGATGGTATAGAAAATAATCTACACCAAATTTTGTGAATATATCTTTTCAAATAAAAAAGTTTTCCATACAAATACTTGAGGCTGATTGGTGAGACTATATGACAGCTATATGCTTTAATAGCCCGATCTAGAAAATTTCGTAGGAGATTAAGTAAATGATATAAACAATAATCCTCACCAAATTTTGTGAAGATATATCGTCAAATAAGAGAGTTTTCCATACAAGGTCTTGATTTTGATAAACCAGTTTGTATGACAGCTATATGCTATAGTAGTCCGATCTGAGTAAATTACTTGTAGATTGTGGCGTTGCCTTGGACAAAGATTCATGCCAAATTTCGTGTAGATAGCTGCTGAAATAAAAAACTTTTCCATACCAGGACTTGAAAACGAAAAACCCATTCATCAACTTAAATTGATTTTCGTACTTAGTATTTAGCGCAAACCATATTCCATTCGAAAGAATCTAGTGCCACCGCAAACATAAAAAAAAAATTTAAACCAACAATTTCCTGTTTGTTGTCTGTCCCTTCTCTCACCATTTTCACTATTATTCCGACTGATTAATTGATTGATTGCTAAATCGACTGCATCGGTTACTCCAGTGTGCATAGTCAGCCGTTGAATGCATCCTGACACCTTTGAGCAAAATCAAATAAAATTGCTGCTAAAAACTAAAAAGATCGCTAGCAGCACACAAACATTGTATTAGTCCATATATTGGGTGCACTCAGTCAAGCAAAGATTTATTTAAATTGCGTTTGACACTGACGACCTTTCTGCGCTTCACACTGACATATGTATATACATCATACATGTTTTTCACACAGATTTACCGCTTTCTATTTCCGATATTTCGCTTTGATTTTGTGTTAGTCTTCAAACACATAATCCACATTTATATATTCACATATTTGTATATGTTAATAAAATATTCTCACCTTTCCTTCTCGCTCTGCAGGTGATAATTCGGGCCAGAGCGAACCGTTGTTCAGCTCACTGGAAGAACCACTGCTGACCGCCATACAAATAGATTCTGAACATGAAAATGGCACCGAACTGGAATTAACAAGTTGCAACATGTACAATCGACCGGATATGAATGTACAGGATAGCACTGAGGTGAGTAAAATATCACACTTTCACGCAGTTAAGTGAGAGGGTTAAGATGCTATATTTATAAAAGTATTAGTTTTAATGTGATGTCAAGGTTGCTGCTGCCTTTAGGTTTATAAATACGTTGAAACGCTTTGAAAGATGTAAATATTATTTAAGAATTGAATTAGTGAAGTATAGAAAGTGGCTATGAAAATAGATAATTTTTTCCAGTTGAGAGTAGCGAATGCAGTCCCGTAAGTACTTATCAGCACCATCGGGTGGTATACTCATGTTTTCTCTTAGTCATATGTGCAAAAAACCCTTTTATAACCCACGGCCGGGAGCCCCGGAAACGACTACTGCACACGTCAGAAGGCCACAATTTCGCATTGAAGGGCTTTGGGTAACAAGGACAATTGCGAAACTATTTAAAAACAGTATTTAACACACAATCTTGGTGACCAATCGACCGACCCAAAACGTGAAATTATCTGCTAACCGCAGTGTTCTCTCAATAAATGCATTAATTGATGCCCTGTGTGGAAAATGGCACAGGCTTGTTGAAACCAAACGTCATCGAGATCACGACCTTCAATTTCAAGCATCAAATAGTCGGTTATCATGGCGCGATAACAGTCGCCATTGACGGTTACGTTCTCACCGGCATCATTTTTGAAGAAATACAGACCGATGTTTCCAACGATCCACAAACTAAACCAATCCCTTGTTTTTTTGAATGAAATGATATTTTCTCTTCCAGTTGGCCTTCGTCTCAAATGCGAGCATTTTGCTTGTTTACATACCCATTGATCCAGAAATGGGTCTCATTGTTGAACAAAATTTGGCGCCGAAACGTTGGATCTTCTTACTTTTCAAGATCGATGCGAAACGATGTCGCTTGCGTAGGTGGAGCGGCATCGATGCTTGCATAAACTGCATTTTGTATGCTCTCAATTTAAGATCTCGGCATAAAATGCGCCAAGTCGTTCCATATGTCAGTCCGAGTTGCTGCGAACAACACCAAATCGACTCTCCGCTGTCTTCATGTACTATACACTCTCAACTACGGTTGCTATACTTCACTGCGTGCTGGACGTGGTCTATTCGGTCGAATATTTTCCAATAATGAATTCTGGGTATCAAGATAGGTGATGATGTTGCGAATAGTATGCTCAGTAGACCGATCATTTTGACCATAAGTTGAGCGAAGTGTATGAAACACATTCTTTACGGAACGTGAATTTTCGTAATAAAGTTAAACAACGTTGTTCAGGCGTAAGTCTTTCCAAACAATACTGAACAAAAATAAGCTTCTTGATCCTAAAGGAACTCAAGCTTTGAGCCGGGTTGGTTCGCTAAAATTAAGACTGCCGTGATATTTCAATCTCAGTCCTGTAAAGTATGGACAATGCAGGAAAAAATGCCTGTATGTTTTCTCTTCACCTTCCTACATACAACTTTGACAACTTGCGTCTGGCAAGATTTTTAGGAATGAATTACTATTGAGCACAGCTCAGTGAAAACTCCTAAGATTACAGAAATATGAACTATGCTAATAGCAAGAAGTTCAGAAGAGTTCCTATGTTTTCTTCTAAGCGAAAAAGAGTTTCAAAATAACAATGGAGATCTAGCTCGTCCACAATTCGATGTGAACGCGACAAGGATGCCCCCTTTTGCCAGCTCATTTTCTTTGCAGTAACCAGTGCGATGATAAAGTAGCTTGATGATATTTCTATTGAGGACAAACACCCCTTGACTGAATTTGAAAACCTATATTTTTCAGGATATGACATCAGTTTCCCTTCATGTTAACGAAAGTAGACGGATCATGCTGATTAACATTACTCTTATATGTTTAGTTAAGAAGAGGTATAAGCCTTTGGCTCAACATATCTCATAGATTCACCATCGATGAGTATAAAATTAGAAAACAACAACAAGAATTGGAAAAATAAAAGTACATGTCATTGCTGACAACACTTGATTTTGACACGTGCCTATGAAAAAGGAAAAAAGGTTTCATCCAATAGATGACGTTTTTGAATTAGTAATGAAATAGTAGAGTAAAATTAAAGGTCATTGGAGTTCACTTCATCCAGCTTATGCCAAGTCGCAAAAGCTTTGCACTTCAGTATCTACTCCACACAGACAACTAGAGTAAAGGCAAATGAATAACTTTTTTTGTGGTTTTTTTTTAGACTAACTATCGAAATAATAAAATTACTCAGATATACTGACTTTCGTACGTGCTTCGAATAGCTTTCTGTTTTTTCTCAACCCACCTCGAAGTAGACTATATTGAAGCCAATTTATTACATTACTTGTAATGCTATAAATTATTCACTATTTTTATCTCTTCCACATTCGCCACTTCAGAGTCAAGAGTCGTCACTGTCCATTCTCACCATTGAGCCATCGTCTACCACACCGCTGCTTGCCTCGCATCGCCGGCAACAGAGCAACAAATGCGGCACGTCCGCACCACCCGCCTCCAAGCTAACAGCCACTACCGGCAGTGTGCCCAGCAACAATGGCAAGGAGCGACTGCCGAATACAGCACCGGCGCCCAGCAGCGGCACTAAACACTTCACATTCGATCCACCAATATCACCGAAATCGGCGCGCACAAGCGAAAAATCACGCACACACTTCAGTTTCAAGGAACAGCACACACACCAGCCGATGCAGCAACAGACACGTCGCGGCAGTAATTGGGAAGATCAACGCGTGCATACGACCAATTTTATGGAGGAGCGCAGTCCAACAGGTGGACGTCGTGATATTTCACCGAATCGCAGTAAATATCGCGCATATGCGGCACAACGGCATGCAGCCGCAGCTGCGGTCGCCCAGGCTTACTATGAACAACACCAGCTGGCTGACGATGAGGAGTCCTTGGAGGGCACACGTAGCAAAAAATCACGTTCGCGCGAAACGAGTGGCAGTACGCGTCAACGTTATACGGCCGCCGGCAGTGGTGCGGCGACTAGTCCAAAACGCGAACAACGGCGCTCACCCTCCAGCTCGGCACCGCCAACCATGAAAGAGGGGCATTTCTTTGCTAGTAGCGGCGGTAAGCCGAAACAGCTATCGCCAGCATCACAACAGCGCAAATACTCGTCCAGCTCCTCGTCAGGCGGCAGCGAGCGTGGACGCATCAAAGATTCCACCATGTTTCCATTCGATCGCGAAGCAATCGACTATGAACGCATACAGCGCGAATGCTTTGCGGTCGATGAAAACTCCAGTTCGACAACTACGTCCAGCGACTCGGATGATGCTGAACCCTGTTCGGTATATGAGCGCAAAATGTCCGCTCACCATATATCGCCAAGTAAAGCGGGTGAGGCCTTTCAGCAATACAAGCTTTTGGCACAACAAGAACACGGCGGACAGCAGCCGGCGGAGCCGCAGACCAACGGACCACCGTCGCGCAAGAATTCGAAACGTATCCGACCTAGTTCCGTAATACATGCGACGATACGTGAAAGTCAACCATATGTACCGCAAACGGATGCCTTCTATCCGCAGAAGGTCAAACAGCAATCGCCAAGCGAATATGTAACGATCACTGGTGGCAGCGGTCTAGGCAGTAGACAACATTCACCAAAATCTTACGCTGAGCTAAATAAGTTCGAGGAGATTGCCTCGAAATTCGAGCAGATTCCACCGAAACAACAACCGCATGTCAAGCCGTTGGCGGGTGGTAGTCCATCCGGCAGCAATAATAATGCGTTGATTGGCAGCACACTGCAGGCGACAAATGGCAGTAGCAACAGTAATGGAGGCGGCGGCAACAATGCTACAGGTACAGTGGCGCCGACGTCCAGTCCAACCGGGTCAATGCGCGGCACGATATCACCGCCACTGCCAAATTTACGTGTCGATTTCTTTGCCGAATCGCAAATGATGCATCCGCGCAAGCGATCATCGAAGAAGAAACAGTCCGCAGGAAAAACAGGCGCGCCAAATGTGGCGCACGACCATTTGGATGAGAGCCAAAGGGGTGCAGGCAGCGGCATGG
The DNA here is from genome assembly GCA_027475135.1 of Bactrocera correcta. Classification (NCBI taxonomy): domain Eukaryota; kingdom Metazoa; phylum Arthropoda; class Insecta; order Diptera; family Tephritidae; genus Bactrocera; species Bactrocera correcta. The sequence continues at coordinate 70,322 of JAPZAG010000189.1, forward strand.
GCGGCGGTATGCTGCTGACAGCTGGAGGAGCGGTAGGCGTTGGCGCTGGGCCCATCAACGTCACCTCAAACCCAATGGATGTGCCGATGAATACACCGCCGCGTGCCACCATTGTCGTGCAACAAGTAAGTACAAAAGAAAGCATTCAATAATACTAACACATATTCATTTCATATATATTTTCGTGCCATACACATACATATATATATTATCTATGGGGTTATGAGCGTGCTTGCGAGCTAATTTTTCTGTATCTGCTAGATAAATTGTGTGCATAATTTTCGGAAAAATCGCTCATTGTTTTCCATTTTCTTTGAGCATATGCTTTCTTGTCAGCATTTTCCTCAAATGTTTTCCGCTTTTCTCCCTTGAGTTGCACTCATTTGCACACTCAAAACAAAGTTTTCCCACTCAATGCGCCTTGTCTCGTTTAGGCACATAAAAGCAGCGGCCGCCACGATCGGCACATTCAGTTACGTACGATCAACGCAACGGTATATTTGCATATTTTGCTGAAGTGAAAAATTCAGTGCGAAATTTTGTTGTTGTAACAAAAGTAAAATAAACACAGTGTTTTTTTCCGTTATACGAGACGAGTAGTGACATTTTTTGAAAACTTGAGATTTGAAAAATAATTGTGTTTACTGTTTTTGACGTGTTTCAACGCACAATTCAAACTGCTGCAATCATTTTGATTAACGGTTTTCTGTACTTTCGTGCTTCTGTTATTTTTGAAAATCAAACTGCAATGTGAACAGTCTGCGCCAAAAATTTGTGCGGCAATTTTCTAATTTACAAAAACATATTCGAAAAGTTAAATTCTTATATTGAATTTTGTGTGTGGTGCTTGTGGAAAATTAATACAAATACTCATGGTTTATTATCAAAATATTGACACTGAACTTGTGCGTTTTGACAAACCGAAAATGGCGCCTTTCTACAAGAAATTGTGCAGAAGTCTTTCAAAGCGCTGCAAACAGGTAGGTGTTTTTGAGTTAAATGACAAATTTTAGTTGAATTATTTCGAAAATTGCTATTGTGTGAAGACCAAATTTTGAAATTTTTGGATATTTGTTTTGAAAAAAGTTTTTATGCTGACTTTGGATCGGTTTCAACATCAATTTTAATTAAAAAACAGTGTTTATGCCAATTTTCATACGAAATTCACTTATCGAAAATATTTTTTCACTTGAATGTAATGCTATAACGTTTTCGAAAACAAATTTTTATTAGTGTTTTTAAAAACCAAATTAATTTGAGAGTCAAAAAGTAGCGTAAAATAACAAAATAGTTGGAACATCGCATAAGCGGTGTCTACGCCGATTAAGAAGAAGAAGGTTGGAACACTTCATATTGAGCTACGAGTAAAACATTACTAACTTTAATTCATTTCTGGTTTTAATATTTTCCAACTGTTTTCGGTTAGAAGTACTAACAACTAAAAGTATTTATACAAAAAACGCCAGAATATTTTCTAATAAGAAATGTTATAAAAATATAAATAAAAAAAATATATATTTTTTCATTAAATTTTATTAATTTGCCACTTATATTATTATAAAAATATGTGACCTGGTCTACGAAAAGGGGGCTTAGGTGTCAAAAAAACAAAACAAAAAAATAGATTTTTTGACACCTAAGCCCCCTTTTCGTAGACCAGGTCACATATATAAATTTCGAATCGAACGAAATTGTCTCAGGGTTTAATAAATTATCTTAACAATTTTGATAGATTTTTTATATTAAAAGTTTTAAATTTTTTAAAAAGAAAGAAAGAAAAAAAGGTTTTGAGATATTTATAGCTTTTTTTTTTTTGTACAATGTAAAATTTCAGAAAATGGCCTTTGACATGTCTTCAAAAAATTTAAAAAATGCGTAAAGTTCACTAACTTATAGGTGACGTGGAAATCCATACATATTCTAACGCTTAGAATAACTCAATATGTCTCACAAGCGGTTAGGTTAAATTTGGGGGCAGATCCAGTGATCGTAATTGGCCTGCTATAAGCAGTTCTTTGTGAAGCCATGGAAATTGAACTCCTATATCGATCTTGAGCTAGCGAGTGGTAGCCCATTGTTGGCCAAACCGTAGGGAAAACCAGCTATGTAGTAATAGAGCAAACGAGGAGAGTGTCACATTGGCTCATTTCCATTCTAGCGAATTTTTTGCCAGCACGTCAGTTTTATATATATCTGCTATTCCGCTGTGGTTCATCATCCATACTAGTTATATCACATAGTGACTCTAAGCCGTTGATAACGAGGTTAGACATTCCTTAACCAGCATTGAAAGCATGATTCATTAGCTAAAGGCCGGCATGGCTGCTCTACAATCAGAGTGGTTAGTCACTGCTCTGAAAGAGAATTCACTGCGAAGCAGTAACTCTACCGTTAACTTAATGGCAGCAACCACGGCTAGAAAAGCACTAGCAAACTGAAGTTAGAAAAGAGTTTCCAGATCTAAGAAAAAATTTCTGTATATATTTTTTATAGATATTTTAAAAATTTTCGGTGTTTTTTATAATGAAACGACGGTTCCTTGAAAAGCCCGAAAACTGTTTAGATCTTTGACCTAGAGTACATTTTTAGCCATTTATTGGAATGATAAGCAAAACTCTTTACTGTTATCTTTAATCAGGTTTGAACATATTCGCTCACCTTCAGCTTATTGCAAATTTATGTATCTTCTAAATTCAACGGTTTATATAGATTAGCTATTCTATAATTACTTTTTTTAAACTCCTATTTTAAAATAAAGTTCTTTGGTATAAAAGAATCCAAATCAAAATCAAAAAAAATTTACATTACTCATACTTTCACTGAAAATAAAATAAGGATGTATGTCGTCAGCTAAAATGCAAAACAATGTGCCATCAAGAAAAAAAAACCAAAACGAAATAGAAATCGCACTCAGATATAATGAGCAATATATAACCATTTTATAACAAAAACTCTCTGATATAAAAAACCATTTTATAACCCAAACTGAAGTGTATGATAACCGAAACATAACCACTTTATAACCAATAGTCATGTTTGTTTCAATATGAGTGGTTTTTATTATAACACTTTTCCTTCGGAAAAGGAAAATGCCAGCTTATGAAAAGTAAGGCTACGTTATTTTGCATTTCAGGTGACTATATACATATACATAAATACCCCTTAAGTCAAAATATTTTTCACTTCATACTTTTCATATCCCCAACTAAAACTCTTTCAAGCTTCTATGCACACATTTACGCTCTTCAACTCCACTTACATGCCTCTTTATGCATCATTCATTAATCTTTCAACAGTTTTTAATAGCAAATTGTCAAATGAAAAAGTGAAATTGAAACCATATATCCTTTATGATACTTAGAAATCCATTGTACAACAACTGACACTTGCTTTTGTAAAGACTTTTTCACCGGAAACCCACGACATCATACATTTTAATGCGTCAATTTGATAGCACATAAGGAAAAAAACTTGCTGTATGGACAATACGAAAGAAAAGTGAAAGAGCTGATTGGCAGCTGTCGAAATCTGTCAATTTGTTGAAAGAGAGTAAAAGCAACAGCTGTGAACAAAGCAAGTAGTAATGGGTCATGCAGGTGTAGGCATATATGCACATATGTATGTAAATTTCTGCTTTTTTATGTAATTGTAGACATTTACTTCCGTCTGTGCTGAGTATATATAGCATGCCATAAGTATTTTAACCCGTTTCAGGAAGTGAAATGCACTTAAATACATTTTGGTGCAAATTCATACTCCTTTGACTGATATTCATATTTTTTTAATGACATACATAAATCATGCAATCATAAATAGTTTATGTGGAGACTGGTAAGTGAGACTATCACAAAGTGCTTTCAATATTCCTCTTTCCATCACATGATATTCAGCATTTTCCTTTCAATCTTTCATTTTTCCGCCTTCAAGCATTGGTTCTTTATTCTCATTGATTGTGAAATACTTACATTAATTTAACGTTGACAATTCTTGACAAATATCATACATTTCACTTTATTAAATTTCAATAATCACGCGACTTTTGCCAAAGCAGGCCTCAGGTGACTTGCGAATATCTTTATATGCCTATGACTCATGACTGACATATTCTGCATAAACTGCAGCCACATTCTATAAGAATTAGTATGCAATTTATTTTGCACTTTGATGATGAAGGCTCTACAATTACAAGCATAGCAGCCTGAGATTAATAAAATCTCTTTTGATTTCTTTGAAACGCATTGACGTAATGCGCCGGCAAGGTGACGAGACAGGAAAAATGTTGCGCTCGTAGACAAAAACAAATGCATTATTAACTAAGCCATTACATGAAAATGAAAACAAGACCACAACACAACAACAACTATTTATATATATAGTATATATTAATTATAGTGTCATTAAAAGCAGAATACACATCGTCAGCTGTCGCGCATATTGTCTAAGTTCTTGTCAGCGAGCAATTCTTTATTGCGTGTGTCTTAGCGGGCGACATGCAAGCAAATCATTACATATATAGCTTAATATTTATACACACGTTCATATATACATATCATAAGTATTATTAATTTCTTTGTTCGCATATGCCGGCCAGCATTTATGCCTTGTGTGGGCTGCTGCCGCGCCGCCGAGTCTCGCAGCCGTGCTGCTTCGAGCTGCTTTGAGCTGCTTTATACCTCTAGACATATCTGCTAAATAGCTCATAAAACTGGCGTTTGCCCGTGTGTGTGTATTTTTTGTATATACCATGCATGTATACGCACATTTGTCTGGCCTTTTTCGATTTGGCCATCTGTGGTCCCTTGAAATTTTCACACTTGGCCATTTGCGCGTCGCCAAATGACAGTGGAAATGTAATAAAAGCTGCAAATCCACAATGAAAGTGTATTAAAAATCACTTTGAAACGTGATTTATTGAAAATGTTGATTACAGCGCGTAACTTAATGATTACAGCTGCTATTTCGTGTAACGAGGCATGCATAAGAGTTTATTATGTCGCTTTGGCGCTTATTATTTACTCCCCTGAATAAGCCTTCAAGGAATATTAGTTTGTGGTTGATAAAGTAAAGTAATGTGGTAATGGTGATTACACTAACAAGTCGTAAAAATAAATCTTTTAACAATATTCTACTACTACAAGAGATTGTGACCATTTGCAGGTTAGAAAAGCTTTTTTTGTGATTGTTTTTTTTTTGAAGAAACATTCAATTTAACAATTAAATAGAAATAATAAATAATAATTTAATATACTATAAAATCCGTAATTAATTTTAAAAACGGTTTCCCTTGCGCATATAACCGATCTCTAGGAGTACCTCCTAAAAATTTGTTTAATGATAAAGAAGATTTTTCTGCTTAAAATTATCTCAAAACGAAAAAAGAAAGCAAAAAAAGAAAATTATAATCATAGATGAATGCAGGTAATGCTTAAGGCCAATTTTTATAATTACTCAAAATTATTTTTTTGACAAAAAAATTATATATATTTTATATTTTGTGACAAAAAAAACGTATATTTTTGTGAAAAAAAAAAATTTTGAAAATTCCATTGTCTTGAAAATTGAAATTATTATCGAAAATTGTCTGACTTCAATCATTACCAAAGAAATGTATCTTAAATAGCCGTGTGAAAATTGTAGTCGATCGGTCTAGCGTTTCGGAGAAATTTTCCTCACCGGCTCTGAGCAGAGTTGAAGTTTTGTCAGCCGAATGCTCCAAATTACACAAAGTTCTTACAAAAGCGCTCATATGTCTTAAACAATTTTCCGAATCAATTTCGAGTTTTCGAAAAAAAACTTATAAAAGTATTCGAATCGGTATTTTCAAATTCGAAAACGGATGTAAAGTCCGATTGCACTTAGGCAAAAATATTTTACAAATCTTTGAATTTTAGAAACAATTTCGAACATATGCATATTCGATATAAAATAAAAAATATATATTTTCTGAAATTCGAAATTGGATGTTACCTCTTAATTAGCTAGATTTGACGTTGTTGTTGTGAAATAATTGTATTTAATGCTCCGAAAATTCTCAAACTCTTAAGAGGTCTTGATGACAATCCATCCACTGTGCATTGAATTGCCTGCTTTTGATTTTGTTTCCAAAAACATTTGTCGAAAAACAGCTTTGCTTTAAATTTCATTTTAATGCTTATACTTTTGACCTTAAGCATTTCGAAATAAATTTCAATTTAGAGTTTCAAGTTCAGAAAACTGAGAATTTCATTTTATATTCAAGAAAATTTAGAAGTAATCTAAAATAAATAAAAATGAAATAATTCAAATAATTGTCATATAAATAGTACTGCAATTATTGTATGAAGAGGGTAGGTGTCTTGGCTAAAAAATAACTATAGTACAGTTCAAAACCATATATGTTACTAAAAACTAAGCAAAACTTAATGATTTTGCTCAACAATATAATATCTACAAAAAAAAATTGAAATCTTAATATTTTAACGCAAATATCAATATATATATTTTTTAATTCATTTCTTTAGTTCATAACCGTTTGTAAAAGTATTTATTCCGTGGAATTTTGTCTAACAATTTTCGAGTGTTTTTGGTTGTGTTTGGTTTGCAAATAAAAAAAAAATACATGCCAAAAATACCCCAAAACTACTTATTTCTAATTCACATAACCTACAAAGTAATCACATGCCTAATTTTCCCATTGCCAATTGTAGTAAAATCCCAAATTTACATATTTGGTTAATTTTAAATTTAAACTTTCGTGCTATTTTGGAATTCTCAGTAATTACAACAGCAAATTGCATGTTTACATTGTCAGTATTGCCTCCCCGAGAGTTACATGTAATCAAACGCCTGTATTTGCACTTCTGAGCGCCATCGCAAAAATGTGCAGCAGACAAAAGCACATCAGCATTCTACAATACATGCGGCAATGTTTATTGCTACGGACAACAACCTTCAGAATGATTGTAAACAAATCGAAATTGTAGCTGCATTTGAAAAGTTTACAAGGCTGCAGTTGTTAGCACACATATTTCCAAAAATCTCTCCCATAATTCACGTAATTGTAAAGGCAAAACGTGTGAGTGCGAATTGATGGTCTGCATTTTATTTCACAGCTTTGCTGAATTTGCAATTCGCATTTCAGCTTAACAGCAATAAGGAAATAAATTAGAGAATAATTGGGGTAATATATCAAGTTTGAAGAGAACTGTACCTTGCAGTTTACGGGGAGGAATGTTCAAATCTTGTTTGAAGAATTCTTGAGTGAAAGGTTGTATAAAATTCAGCGGTTAATTGCATAGCAGGTTTTGTTTTTTTTTTTTTTTTTGTTTTTTTGTTAAGCAAATTTTTTTGTTGAAAAATATTTTAAAATTAGTTAAAAAATATTTTTTTTTTTGAACTTTTTAGTATGTATATTTATTACATCTAAGCATGCAGCTAGTAATATTTGATCAAACACTTTTCTGTCGTTCTATGAACGTCATATATGTATGTTCAGAAGACCCCAATGTTTAGGCAAAAAACTGGTTCTCAGACCCACTATGGTTTAGCAAAGTCACCCACCTTTTCACTTCTATTTTTTGAAAACTAGTATTTTTCTGAATCAAAACTAAATATTGAATATTTTGTATTGTAATATTAGACCAACAACTTTTCTGTCGGTCTATGGACATACATGACAGCTTAGAAGCTTCCAATGCGTTACACTATATAAGTGGTTCTCAGTCTTACTAAGGTCTAGCAAAGTCGCAAACCTTTTCACTTTTATATTTTGAATACTAGAATTTTTCTGAAACTAATTTATCTGTAAATAAATACTGATGAATTTAATATTTTATATAAGCATATAGTCAAGGAAAAGCAGTCCTCGTTCCGACCAATATCAAGAATTAAAGCACATCACACAACAAACAATTACCCAACTCCTTATACTATATATTTTTGCCTTGAAAAATCTCTCCTTCGGTTCTGGCCATTCAACGTCGGTTCAAAACTTGTAGTCCATTCCATTTTTTGAACAACTTTAAAGTAGCTACCACAAGCTCGATAGGTCGGCCGATCTACTAGCTTATACCCATATAAGCTCCCTTTGTATATAAATCTATTTATAATTAATTTTTTTACATACACCTTTATTAAAAACACATAAAACAGTTATGGTACTCTTGAAAAAAAAATATTGAACCAAATTAAAGAACCATAAGCTGACCCAAACGCAAAGCAAAGTATAAGCAAAATTTTAATAAAGAGCCAGCCACAGGTACACACTCGCTTTGCGGCCAACCGCGCCAATCAACACCAAACTTACCCGCATTTACACACACACACGCACCATAAGCCCAGGCAAACAAAAACCGGCAATTTCATACGGCAGAGTGGCCACAGTTGAGTGTCCTTTGTGTGCACAACTGACTTTGGGAAAAAATAACGACTTCCGCACAAACACTTGTATCAGCCACATCCTTTTGTGTATGCGTATACAGCACACAGTCTTCCAACTTTTGTTAGCGGGAATTGTAATTTCCCAGAGTTACTTACTATGCAAAAGGCGGAGACGCTTTGCTCTGTTAGCTGGGTTTTTTTTTTTTGGTGTTGCCTTTGTCCGAGTAATTCTATTAAGTGCGAAAATTGTTTTTGTGTTCAATTTGTGATAGGTTGAGTGCTACTTTCTGGCAGTTAAACGACCTAGTAGATGATTACCTTATAACTAACTAGTATGATATCTTAAATGTAACTAGTTAGCTGACAATATTTTTTCCATATAAACAAATGGTTGGTCTTACATGACAAAGTCAATTGTTAGGTTTTCGTCGCATATTTTGGATCATTGTGCCGAACTGAGTCGATTTAAACATACCCATCTGTACTATATATTCGCCTGTATATGGTATATACTAACTAGTTCTTTAACCATATCATGTATATAGTATACACGAACTCGTCCTTTAGCTTTCGAGATATCAAACTGAAATTTTGCACAAATCTTTTTCACTGCAAAATGCTGCTTTCGTGCCACAATCGCTGATATCGGACCACTATAACATAAAGCTGCCATACAAACTGGCCGATCCAATTCAAGTCCTTGTATGGTAAACTTTTTTATTTGTCCAGATATCTTCACGAAATTTGGTATGGGTTATTGGTGAAGACAGTGGTGCAATCTCTAAAAAAATTGTTCAGATTGGATTACTTTAGCATATAGCTGCCATACAAACTGGCCGATGAAAGTCAAGTCCCCGTATGGAAAGCTTTTATATTTGTTAAGATATGTTAAGGAAATTTTGTTCATAATATTACCAAAAAATGCTACAATATATGAACAAATTGTTCAGATCGGAACACTATAACATATAGTTGCCATACAAACTGAGCGAACAAAATGAAGTCCTTGTATGGAAACCGTTTTTATTTGTTAAGATATCGTCACGAAATTTAGCACAGATTACTGTTCAGAGCAAAGCCGTAATATCCGAAAATATTGTTGGAATCGGACTACTATAGCATATAGCTATCATACAAACTGACTAATCTAAATCAAGTTAAAGATTTTTTTATACATTTTGCTCTATAAGGAATGCATCTGTGAACGGTATTGCAGCTTCAGTGCAGTTGAAGTTAAAATTTTCATGTTTTGTAAATAAGTTTAACATATAATTTACATACGTTTATCCTTAGTATTTTCAAACGTTTGCCAATCCATTGCATATACATTATTTTTTATTATTTACCAATTTAATTATTAAGAAAATTAAAAAAAAAAAAAATTTAGTGCTCGCAATTTTTTGCCAATATACTGTACATTCGCTCGCGCACTCACATATGTATCTGCGACTCCTTTGCTTTCTGGTCAGACACTTCAGTTGGCGCAACAAATGAAGTGACAAAATACGTTGTGTAAACACTGCTGAAACATCGACATGACAAACACACGCACACCAGCCAACACTAAGTGTTTATGTGTATGTGTGCGCGTGCTCCAGTTCATGCAGTAAGCGCATTAATTTGATTTTTAATGCGAAAATTATTTAAATTACGCATTTTCTTGCTTGTTTATGCCCCAATTTGGTGGCACGATGGCACAGTGCCACACACGCGGACACTGTTGAGGTAGGACAGCATAAATTCACAACAAAAACTACGCCAACAACAACAACAATAAGAAACTGTAGTATCCACAGCAACAATATTTTAACCATATTAAGATTGCCAAGCGCACGGCTGACATGGGAAATATTTGGCTTCTTATTTGCTGGCCTTTGGCCAACCGCAAGTCGAGAGAGCAAAACAGTAAATAATGAAAACGAAAATGAACATGAAAATGAAAATTGGGAAATATGAATTTTTGGGGGGAACGCCGAAATTATTATCCGAGAGGCTTCCACTGGTTACTTTGTTGCTGTTATGTTTTTGTTGTAATTTTTTTTTTTAAATTTTTGTTGTAATTTTTGTGGAATTTTTCGCTGTTTTCCGCTGGCCGCTCTTGCTGTAGCAGCAGCGCAATCGCCGCTGCTTGGACACGTGGGTGTGTGCACGTCACTTGGCCTGAATATTAAAGAGCCAATTTAAATGTAAATAAATAATTTATTTGTAACGGCATTACTTATGCATCCGCAATTTATTATAACAGAGTGACACACATATTTTGCTGTGCGTTTTATGAATTTATTTATTTTTTTCTTTGGTGTTTTTTAGGATTTACTTCTTTGGTTTTTATGCTCATTTCTGGATTTTTTTTTTTTCATTTTTACTTTTTTTTATTTTTTGTTTTTTTTTTTATTTTTATTCTTTTTTTCATTTTTGGTTTCTTTCTCATTTTTGGTGCTTCTTTTGCATACAAATATTGCTTCACTATTCACATGCTTTCAAGTCTTTTAAGCGCTTTAACTGCCCGTCCTTAAAATTGAACTTCAAATTTATTGCATTGTCCCACTTCTATTCGCTTCCGTGCATTTTGCTCCATAAACGAAAAATATATAAAAATTTCTGACAATCGGATTTATAATAAATTTTATGTGAAAAACATTTGCGAACGTGTTTAATCGACAATATTTTTGCGAAATCGAAAATACACAGGCGTCAAGGCGAAATGGGCCGGTGGTGCTGAGTGAAGGTCGTCTGCGCTTTTGATTTTAATGCTTTGGCGCTACGCTTTCGCAGGTGCTTACAAGTATAGCGATCGAAAATAAATACATATACAACATATATAAATACTTACATACATACATACAATATATAAATACATACATACAATAAATAAATAATATATCTCAGCAAGAAGTACAAAGGCATATTTGCCGCCACCACTTGTTAATGGCGAAACGATTGCATAAATTGATATGTGGCAACCTTGATCAGTACAAATAATGCGAATTTGGGTCAGTCTGGCACTAGTTTGGCCTCAACAGAGCCAGCAAGTAATAGCCACTTAATTAAATATAATGGTGAGCATTGAACCCGAAAATCACATAATCGCAATTGAATGTAAACATTCGTTTGTAAATCGCGAAATTTTAGAAGGTCCTTAGCGCATTGAGTTTACTGACACTTTAGCCGAGCAAGTGTTGGGCCAAAACTACAAAAACTACAAGCGCTTTCTTAGTCACAGTCACCGGGAGCGCGCCAAAATAATAAAGAAAAAAGCAAAAAAAAAAAAAAGAAAAAGTGAGCACCGATATCCCAAGTACCGAAGTGAAAGTATTTAGCGAATTTCGTGCGCCAAGTGTGCAAAAAAAGCAATAATAGCAACAAAAAAACCACAACATAAACACCCGCACCGCGCTGTTGCTCAATGCTCACAAGCGCACACCACAACAATAGGCCCAAAGCGCAAAAAACTCGTACAACCCATGAAATTCTAACAGCCTGTGCTCTCTTTTTTCCTTTTGTTGTTGTTGTTACTGCTGTCAAGCGCTGACATTACTACATGCAATTCGCATTATTGGTCAAGGTCGCTGCCGTACATTGCTCGCTGCTGATTGTTCGGTACTTTGCCAGTGCTTAACTTTTCGTAAATAGCGGTTTCGCCCAGACGCCATACATAAATATGCCTTTACGCCTTTACTATGTGTGTATATGTATATAAGTGTGAGTATAATTGTTGTGGCGACACTTTCGCTTTGCGTGCAATTATGCGCGTACAGATTTTGTGTGTGTTTTAGCCAACTGCAGCACAAGTGGCTTGCTCACTTTCCCAAACTCAACTTTTGACTATAATATTTACTTCTTTTTGCGCATTTAGTTTGCAAGTTTTTGATGGATTTTTGGCATTTGCTTTGCGTGAAACTCATTTAGGTTTATTGCTTCTCATTTTACGATGTCCAAAATTGCCGTTGATGGAATGATGATACTTGCCAGACTGCGGAGGTCGGGGTGTTGGGCTTGGAAAATTTTATGAAAGTTGCTATTGGGTTCCTTTA
>JAPZAG010001836.1:0-25109 GCA_027475135.1 Bactrocera correcta
AAGCCATGGCGGCATAACGGCAGTGCATTGAGAAGAATTCCGTAATCTTATATGTATTTATGTATAAAAACGATTTTCTTTTATACACATTTAAAAAGCTTCAAATCATTAGTTTAACATATTTAAGTTAATTAACCTTCATTAACGTAATGAAGGTGATATAAAGCCATGGCGGCATAACGACAGTGCATTTAGAAAAATTCCGTAATCTTATATTTAGGTATAAGTTCGATTTTATTGCATATAGGCATTTAGCAATCGATATCGAAATGCTTCGTATAACTGGTTAAGCATATTTAGGTTAATTAACCCCCTCTATCTTACTGAAGTTTACATAAAGCCATAACGGCATAACGGCAGTATGTTTGGGTGAATTCCGTAATCTTTTATTTAGGTATAAAATCGATTTTCTTGTACATACACATTTAGTAATCAATATCGAGATGCTTCAAATCAATCGTTTAGCATATTTAAGTAAATTAACCTTCTTTAACGTACTGAAATTTATCTAAAGCTTTTGGGGCATAACGGCAGTGTATTTCGAAGAATTCCGTAATCTTATATTTAGATATAAAGCCGAATTTGTTGTATATACGCATTTAGCAATCGATATCGAAATTCTTCAAATCATTAGTTTAACATATTTAAAATAATTAACCTTCTCTAACGTAATGAATAATGATATAAGCCATGGCGGCCTAACGACAATGCATTTAGAAGAATTCCGTAATCTCATATTTAGGCATAAATTCGATTTTGTTGTATATACGCATTTAGCAATCGATATCGAAATGCTTCAAATAACTGGTTTAGCATATTTAAGTTAATTAACTTTCTTTATCTTACTGAAGTTTACATAAAGCCATAACGGTATAACGGCAGTATATTTGGGTGAATTAAGTAAGCTTTTATTTAGGTATAAAATCGATTTTCTTGTATATACACATTTAGCAATCGATATCGAAATGCTCAAATCATTAGTTTAACATATTTGAGTAAATTAACCTTCTTTAACGTACTGAAATCTGTATAAAGCCATAACAGCATAACGGAAGTGCATTTAGAAGAATTACGTTATCTTATATTTAGGTATAAAGTCGATTTTCTTGTATATACGCATTTAGCAATCGATATCGACGTGCTTCAAATAATTAGTTTAACATATTTAAGTTAGTAAACCTTCTTTAACGCACTGAAGTCTTCATAAAGCCTTAACGGTATTACTGCAGTGCATTTAGAAGAATTCCGTAATGCTTCAAATCATTAGTTTAATATATTAAAGTTAATAAAGCTTCTTTAACGCACTGAAGTTAACATAAAGCCATGGCGGCATAACGGCAGTGCATGTAAAAGAATTCCGTAATCTTATATTTAGGTATAAAGTCGATTTTCGTGTATATACTCATTTAGCAATCGATATCGAAATGCTTCAAATCAGTTTAATATATTAAAGTTAATAAAGCTTCTTTAACGCACTGAAGTTAACATAAAGCCATGGCGGCATAACAGCAGTGCATGTAGAAGAGTTCCGTAATCTTATATTTAGGTATAAAGTCGATTTTCTTGTATATACACGTTTAGCAATCGATATCGAAAATCTTCAAATCATTAGTTTAACATATTTAATTTAATTAACCTTCATTAACGTAATGAAGGTGATATAAAGCCATGGCGGCATAACGACAGTGCATTTAGAAAAAATCCGTAATCTTATATTTAGGTACAAGTTCGATTTTGTTGTATATAGGCATTTAGCAATCGATATCGAAATGCTTCATATAACTGGTTTAGCATATTTAGGTTAATTAACCCCCTCTATCTTACTGAAGTTTACATAAAGCCATAGCGGCATAACGGCAGTATGTTTGGGTGAATTCCGTAATCTTTTATTTAGGTATAAAATCGATTTTCTTGTACATTGACATTTAGCAATCAATATCGAAATGCTTCAAATCATTAGTTTAACATATTTGAGTTAATAAACCTTCTTTAACGATCTGAAGTTTGCATATAGCCATGACGGCATAACGGCAGTGCATGTAGAAGAATTCCGTAATCTTATATTTAGGTATAGAGTCGATTTTTTTGTATATACACATTTAGCTATCGATATCGAAATGCTTCAAATCATTAGTTTAACATATTAAGTTAATAAACATTTTTTAGCTTACTGAAGTCTACATAAAGCCTTAACGGTATAACGGCAGTGCATTTAGAAGAATTCCGTAATGTTATAATTTTATATTTAGGTATAAATTCGATTTTCTTGTATATACACATTTAGCAATCGATATCGAAATGCTTCAAATCATTAATTTAACATATTTAAAGTAATTAATCTTCTTTAACGTATTGAAGGTGATATAAAGCCAGCATAACGACAGTACATGTGGAAGAATTCCGTAATCTTATATTTAGGTATAAAGTCGATTTTCTTGTATATACACATTTTGCAATCGATATCAAAATGCTTAAATAACTGGTTTAGCATATTTAGGTTAATTAAACTTCTCTATCTTACTGAAGTTTACATAAAGCCATAACGGCATAACGGTAGTATATTTTGGTGAACTCCGTAAGCTTTTATTTAGGTATAAAATCGATTTTCTTGTACATACACATTTAGCAATCGATATCGAAATGCTCAAGTCATAAGTTTAACATATTTGAGTAAATTAACCTTCTTTAACGTACTGAAATTTATAAAAAGCCATAACAGCATAACGGCAGTGCATTTAGAAGAATTACGTTATCTTATATTTAGGTATAAAGTCGATTTTCTTGTATTTACATATTAAGCAATCGATATCGAAATGCTTTAAATCATTAGTGTAACATATTTAAGTTAATAAACCTTCTTTAACGCACTGAAGTCTTCATAAAGCCTTAACAGTGTAACTGCAGTGCATTTAGAAGAATTCCGTAAACTTATATTTAGGTATAAAGTCGATTTTCTTGTATATACTCATTTAGCAATCGATATCGAAATGCTTCAAATCATTCGTTTAATATATTTTAGTTAATAAAGCTTCTTTAACGCACTGAAGTTAACATAAAGCCATGGCGGCATAACGGCAGTGCATTTAGAAGAATTCAGTAAGCTTATATTTAGGTATAAAGTCGATTTTGTTGTACAGAGACATTTAGCAATCGATATCGAAATGCTTCAAATCATTAGTTTACAACATTTAAGTTAATTAAACATCTTTATTTTACTGAAGTCTACAAAAGCCTTAACGGCATAACGGCAGTGCATTCAGAAGAATTCCGTAATCTTATATTTAGGTATAAAGTCGATTTTCTTGCATATACACATTTAGCAATCGATATCGAAATGCTTCAAATCATTAGTTTAACATATCTAAGTTAATAAACGTTCTTTAACGCACTGAAGTCTACATAAAGCCTTAAGGGTATAGCTGCAGTGCATTCAGAAGAATTCCGTTATCTTATATTTAGGTATAAATTCGATTTTCTTGTATATACTCATTTAGCAAGCGATATCGAATTGTTTCAAATCATTAGTTTAACATATTTACGTTAATTAACCTTCTTTAACGTATTGAAGTTGATATAAAGCCATGACGGCATAACGGCAGTGCATTTAGAAGGATTCCGTAATCTTATATTTAAGTATAAAAACGATTTTCTTTTATATACACATTTAGCAATCGATAACGAAATGCTTCAAATCATTAGTTTAACATATTTAAGTTAATTAACCTTCTTTATCTTACTGAAGTTTACATAAAGCCATAACGGTATAACGGCAGTGCATTGGGAAGAATTCCGTAATCTTATATTTATGTATAAAGTCGATTTTCTTTTATATAAACATTTAGATATCGATATCGAGATGGTTCAACTCATTAGTTTAACATATTAATTTAATAAACATTTTTTAGCTCACTGAAGTCTACATAAAGCCTTAACGGTATAACGGCAATGCATTTAGAAGAATCCCGTTATCTTATATTTAGGTATAAATTCGATTTTCTTGTATATACACATTTAGCAAGCGATATCGAAATGCTTCAAATCATTAGTTTAACATATTTAAGTTAATTAACCTTCTTTAACGTATTGAAGTTGATATAAAGCCGAGGCGGCATAACGGCAGTGCAATTAGAAGAATTCCGTAATGTTATAATTTTATATTTAGGTATAAAGTCGATTTTCTTGCATTTACACATTTAGCAATCGATATCGAAATGCTTCAAACCATTAGTTTAACATATTTAAAATAATAAACTTTCTTTAGCGTAATGAAGGTGTAATAAAGCCATGGCGGCATAACGACAGTGCATATAGAAGAATTCCGTAATCTTATATTTAGGTATATAGTCGATTTTGTTGTGTATGTGCATTAAGCAATCGATATCGAAAATCTTCAAATAATTAGTTTAACATATTTAAGTTAATTAACCTTCTTTAACGTAATGAAGGTAATATAAAGCCATGGCGGCATAACGACAGTGCATTTAGAAGAATTACGTAATCTTATATTTAGTTATAAAGTCGATTTTCTTGTATATACGCATTTAGCAATCGATATCGAAAAGCTTCAAATAACTGGTTTGGCATATTTAGGTTAATTAACCTTCTTTATCTTACCGAAGTTTACAAAAAGCCATAACGGCATAACGGCAGTATATTTGGGTGAATTCCGTAATCTTTTACTTAGGTATAAAATCAATTTTCTTGTACATACAAATTTAGAAATCGATATCGAAATGCTTCAAATCAGTAGTTTAGCATATTTAAGTAAATTAACCTTGTTTAACGTACTGAAATTTATATAAAGCCATAACAGCATAACGGCAGTGTATTTCGAAGAATTCCGTAATCTTATATTTAGCTATAAAGCCGAATTTGTTGTATATACGCATTTAGCAATCGATATCGAAATTCTTCAAATCATTAGTTTAACATATGTAAGATAATTAACCCTCTTTATCTTACTGAAGTCTACAAAAGCCTTAACGGCATAACGGCAGTGCATTTAGAAGAATTCCGTAATTTTATATTTAGGTATAAAGCCGATTTTCTTGTATATACTCATTTAGCAATCGATATCGAAATGCTTCAAATCATTAGTTTAACATATTTAAGTTAATTAACCTTCTTTAACATATTGAAGTTGATATAAAGCCATGGCGGCATAACGGCAGTGCATTTGGAAGAATTCCGTAATCTTATATTTAGGTATAAAGTCGATTTTGTTGTATATACACATTAAGCAGTAGATATCGAGATGCTTCAACTCATTAGTTTAACATATTTAAGTTAATAAACCTTGTTTAACGATCTGAAGTTGGCATATAGCTACGGCGGTATTACGGCAGTGCATTTTGAAGAATTCCGTAATCTTTTATTTAGGTATAAAGTCGATTTTCTTTTATATACTCATTTAGATATCGATATCGAAATGCTTCAAATCATTAGTTTAACATATTAATTTAATAAACATTTTTTAGCTCACTGAAGTCTACATAAAGCCTTAACGGTATAACGGCAATGCATTTAGAAGAATCTCGTTATCTAATATTTAGGTATAAATTCGATTTTCTTGTATATACACATTTAGCAAGCGATATCGAAATGCCTCAAATCATTAGTTTAACATATTTAAGTTAATTAACCTTCTTTAACGTATTGAAGTTGATATAAAGCCGAGGCGGCATAACGGCAGTGCAATTAGAAATATTCCGAAATGTTATAATTTTATATTTAGGTATAAAGTCGATTTTCTTGCATTTACACATTTAGCAATCGATATCGAAATGCTTCAAACCATTAGTTTAACATATTTAAAATAATAAACCTTCTTTAGCGTAATGAAGGTGTAATAAAGCCATGGCGGCATAACGGCAGTGCATTTGGAAGAATTCCGTAATCTTATATTTAGGTATAAAGTCGATTTTCTTGTATATACACATTTAGCAAGCGATATCGAAATGCTTCAAATCATTAGTTTAACATATTTAAGTTAATTAACCTTCTTTAACATATTGAAGTTGATATAAAGCCATGGCGGCATAACGGCAGTGCATTTGGAAGAATTCCGTAATCTTATATTTAGGTATAAAGTCGATTTTGTTGTATATACACATTTAGCAAGCGATATCGAATTCTTCAACTCATTAGTTTAACATATTTAAGTTAATAAAGCTTCTTTAACGAACTGAAGTTGGCATAAAGCCATGGCGGTATAACGGCAGTGCATGTAGAAGAATTCCGTAATCTTATATTTAGGTATATAGTCGATTTTTTTGTATTTACACATTTAGCAATCGATATCGAAAATCTTCAAATCATTAGTTTAACATATTTAAGTTAATTAACCTTCTTTAACGTAATGAAGGTGATATAAAGCCATGGCGGCCTAACGACAGTGCATTTAGAAAAATTCCGTAATCTTATATTTAGGTATAAATTGGATTTTGTTGTATGTAGGCGTTTAGCAATCGATATCGAAATGCTTCATATAACTGGTTTAGCATATTTAGGTTAATTAACCCCCTCTATCTTACTGAAGTTTACATAAAGCCATAACGGCATAACGGCAGTATGTTTGGGTGAATTCCGTAATCTTTTATTTAGGTATAAAATCGATTCTCTTGCACATACACATTTAGCAATCAAGATCGAAATGCTTCAAATCATTCGTTTAGCATATTTAAGTAAATTAACCTTCTTTAACGTACTGAAATTTATATAAAGCCATAACAGCATAACGGCAGTGTATTTCGAAGAATTCCGTAATCTTATATTTAGCTATAAAGCCGAATTTGTTGTATATACGCATTTAGCAATCGATATCGAAATTCTTCAAATCATTAGTTTAACATATGTAAGATAATTAACCCTCTTTATCTTACTGAAGTCTACAAAAGCCTTAACGGCATAATGGCAGTGCATTTAGAAGAATTCCGTAATCTTATATTTAGGTATAAAGCCGATTTTCTTGTATATACTCATTTAGCAATCGATATCGAAATGCTTCAAATCATTTGTTTAACATATTTAAGTTAATTAACCTTCTTTAACGTAATGAAGGTGATATAAAGCCATGGCAGCATAACGACAGTGCATTTAGAAGAATTCCGTTATCGCATATTTAGGTATATAGTCGATTTTCTTGTATTTGCACATATAGCAATCGATATCGAAAATCTTCAAATAATTAGTTTAACATATTTAAGTTAATTAACCTTCTTTAACGTAATGAAGGTAATATAAAGCCATGGCGGCATAACGACAGTGCATTTAGAAGAATTCCGTTATCTTATATTTAGGTGTAAAGTCGATTTTCTTGTATATTCGCATTTAGCAATCGATATCGAAAAGCTTCAAATAACTGGTTTAGCATATTTAGGTTAATTAACCTTCTTTATCTTACCGAAGTTTACATAAAGCCATAACGGCATAACGGCAGTATATTTAGGTGAATTCCGTAATCTATTACTTAGGTATAAAATCGATTTTCTTGTACATACAAATTTAGAAATCGATATCGAAATGCTTCAAATCAGTAGTTTAGCATATTTTAGTAAATTAACCTTCTTTAGCGTACTGAAATGTATATAAAGCCATACCGGCATAACGGGAGTGTATTTCGATGAATTCCGTAATCTTGTATTTAGATATAAAGTCGACTTTCTTGTATATACTCATTAAGCAATCGATATCGAAATGCTTCAAATCATTAGTTTAATATATTTAAATTAATAAAGCTTCTTTAACGTAATGAAGGGGATATAAAGCCAAGCTTCAAATAACTGGTTTAACATATTTAAGTTAATAATCCTTCTGTAACGAACTGAAGTTAACATAAAGCCATAACGGCAGTGCATTTAGAAGAATTCCGTTATCTTATATTTAGATATAAAGTCGATTTTTTTGTGTATATACATTTAGCAATCGATATCGAAATGCTTCAAATCATTAGTTTAACATATTTAAGTTAATAAACCTTCTTTAACGAAGGGAAGTTGGCATAAAGCCATGACGGCATAACGGCAGTGCATGTAGAAGAATTCCGTTATCTTATATTTAGGTATAAAGTCGATTTTCTTGTATATACACATTTAGCAATCGATAACGAAATAACGGCAGTGCATTTGGAAGAAATCCGTAATCTTATATTTAGGTATAAAGTTGATTTTCTTGTAAATATATATTTCGCAATAGATATCCAGATGCTTCAACTCATTAGTTTAACATATTTAAGTTAATAAACCTTCTTGAACGAACTGAAGTGTGCATAAAGCCATGGCGGCATAACGGCAGTGCATGTAGAAGAATTCCGTTAGCTTATATTTAGGTATAAAGTCGATTTTCTTGTATATACTCATTTTGCAATCGATATCGAGATGCTTCAAATCATTAGTTTAACATATTTCAGTTAATTGGCCTTCGTTAACGTAATGAAGATGATATAAAGCCATGGCGGCATAACGACAGTACATTTAGAAGTATTCCGTAATCTTATGTTTAGATATAAATTCGATTTTCTTTTATATACACATTTAGCAAGCGATATCGAATTGCATAGCAATCGATATCGAAATGCTTCAAATCATTAGCTTAACATATTTAAGTTAATTAGCCTTCTTTAACGAACGGAAGTTGGCTTAAAACCTTGGCGGCATAACTTCAGTTCATTTATAAAAATTCCGTAACCATATGTTTAGATATAAATTCGATTTTCTTTTTTATACACATTTAGCAATCCATATCGAAATGCTTCGAATCATTAGTTTAACATATTAAGTTAACTAACCCTCTTTATCTTACTGAAGTCTACAAAAGCCTTATCGGCATAACGGCAGTGCATTTCGAAGAATTCCGTAATCTTATATTTAGGTATAAATTCGATTTTCTTGTATATACACATTTAGCAATCGATATCGATATGCTCCAAATCATTAGTTTAACATATTTAAGTTAATTATCCTTCTTTTTCTTACTGAAGTTTACATAAAGCCATAACGGTATAACGGCAGTGCATTTGGAAGAATTCCGTAAACTTATATTTAGGTATAATGTCGATTTTGTTGTATATACACATTTAGCAATCGATATCGAGATGCTTCAAATCATTAGCTTAACATATTTAAGTTAATAAACCTTCTTTTTCTTACTGAAGTTCACGTAAAGCCATAACGGTATAACGGCAGTGCATTTGGAAGAATTCCGTAATCTTATATTTAGGTATAAAGTCGATTTTCTTCTATACTCCTTTAGCTATCGATATCGAAATGCTTCAAATCATTCGTTTAACATATTTAAGATCGTTAACCTTCTTTAACGTATTGAAGTCGATATAAAGCCATGGCGGCATAACGACAGTACATTTGGAAGAATTTCGTTATCTTATATTTAGGTATAAAATCGATTTTGTTGTATATACACATTTAGCAATCGACATCGAGATGGTTCAACTCATTAGTTTAACATATTTAAGTTAATAAACCTTCTTTAACGATCTGAAGTTTGCATATAGCCATGACGGCATAACGGCAGTGCATGTAGAAAGTTTTCGTAATCTTATATTTAGGTATAAAGTCGATTTTCTTGTATTTACACATTTAGCAATCGATATCGAAATGCTTCAAACCATTAGTTTAACATATTTAAAATAATTAACCTTCTTTAACGTATTGAAGGTGATATAAAGCCATGGCGGCATAACGACAGTACATGTGGAAGAATTCCGTAATCTTATATTTAGGTATAAATTCGATTTTGTTGTATATAGGCATTTAGCAATCAATATCGAAATGCTTCATATAACTGGTTTAACATATTAAGGTTAATTAACCCCCTCTATCTTACTAATTATTCTTTAACGAACGGAAGTTGGCTTATAGCCATGGCCGCATAACGGCAGTGCATTTAGAAGAATTCCGTTATCTTATTTTTAGGCATAAAGTCGATTTTCTTGTATATACACTTTTAGCTATCGATATCGAAATGCTTCAAATCATTAGTTTGACATATTAAGTTAATAAACATTTTTAAGCATACTGAAGTCTACGTAAAGTCTTAACGGTATAACGGCAGTGCATATAGAAGAATTCCGTTATCGTGTATTTATGTATAAAGTCGATTGTCTTAAATATTCACATTTAGCAATAGATAACGAAATGCTGCAAATCATTAGTTTAACATATTTAAGTTAATTAACCTTCTTTATCTTACTGAAGTATACATAAAGCCAAAACGGTATAACACCAGTGCATTTGGAAAAATTCCGTAAACTTATATTTAGGTAAAAAGTCGATTTTCTTCTATACACATTTAGCTATCGATATCGAAATGCTTCAAATCATTAGTTTAACATATTTAAGTTCGTTAACCTTATTTAACGTAATGAAGGTGATATAAAGCCATGGCGGCATAACGACAGTGCATTTAGAAGAATTCCGTAATCTTATATTTATGTATAAAGTCGATTTTCTTGTATATACACATTTAGCTATCGATATCGAAATACTTCAAGTCATTAGTTTAACATATTTAAGTTAATTAACCTTCTTTAACGAACTGAAGTTAACATAAAGCCATAACGGCCTAACGGCAGTGCATGCAGAAGAATTCCGTAATCTTATATTTAGGTAAAAAGTCGATTTTCTTGTACATACACATTTAGCAATCGATATCGAAATGCTTCAAATCATTCGTTTGACATATTAAGTTAATAAACATTTTTAAGCATACTCATGTCTACATAAAGACTTAACGGTATAACGGCAGTGCATTTAGAAGAACTCCGTAATGTTATAATTTTATATTTAGGTATAAAGTCGATTTTCTTGTATATATACATTTCGCAATCGATATGGAAATGCTTCAGATAACTGGTTTAACATATATAAGTTAATAAACCTCCTTTAGCGAACTGAAGTTGACATAAAGCCATAACGGCACTGCATTTGGAAGAATTCCGTAGTCTTAAATTTAGGCATAAATTCGATTTTCTTGTATATACACATTTTGCAATCGATATCGAAATGCTTCAAATAACCCGTTTAGCATATTTAGGTTAATTAACCTTCTTTATCTTACTGAAGTTTACATAAAGCCATCACGGCATAGCGGCAGTATATTTATATGAATTCCGTTAACTTATATTTAGGTATAAAGTCGATTTTGTTGTACATACACATTTTGCAATCGATATCGAAATGCTTCAAATCATTAGTTTAGCATATTTAAGTTAGTTAACCTTCTTTAACGTAATGAAGGTGATATAAAGCCATGGCGGCATAACGACAGTGCATGCAGAAGAATTCCGTAATCTTATATTTAGGTATAAAGTCGATTTTGTTGTATATACACATTTAGCAGTCGATAACGAAATGCTTCAAATCATTAGTTTAACATATTTAAGTTAATTTGCCTTCTTTAACGTAATGAAGTTGATGTAAAGCCATGGCGGCATAACGACAGTACATTTGGAAGAATTCCGTAATCTTATGTTTAGGTATAAATTCGATTTTTTTTTACATACACATTTAGCTATCGATATCGAAATGCTTCAAATCATTAGTTTAACAAATTTAAGTTAATTAATCTTCTTTAACGTATTGAAGTTGATATAAAGCCAAGGCGGCATAACGAAAGTACATTTGGAAGAATTCCGTAGTCTTATATTTAGGTATAAAGTCGATTTTCTTTTATATATGCATTAAGCAACCGATATCGAAATGCTTCAAATACCTGGTTTAACATAGTTAAGTTAATAAACCTTCTTTAACAAACTGAAGTTAACATAAAGCCATAACGGTATAATGGCAGTGCATATGGAAGAATTCCGTAATCTTATATTTAGGTATAAAGTCGATTTTGTTGTATATACACATTAGCAATCAATATCGAGATGGTTCAACTCATTAGTTTAACATATTTAAGTTAATAAACCTTCTTTAACGATCTGAAGTTGGCTTAAAGCCATGGCGGCATAACGGCAGTGCATTTAGAAGAATTCCGTAATCTTATATTTAGGTATAAAGTCGATTTTCTTGTATATACACATTTAGCAATCGATAACGAAATGCTTCAAACCATTAGTTTAACATATTTAAGTTAATTAACCTTCTTTAACGTATTGAAGTTGATATAAAGCCATGGCGGCATAACGGCAGTGCATGTAGAAGAATTCCGTAATCTTATATTTAGGTATAAAGTCGATTTTCTTGTATATACACATAAGCAATCGACATCGAGATCGTTCAACTCATTAGTTTAACATATTTAAGTTAATTAACCTTATTTTTCTCACTGAAGTGTACATAAAGCCATAACAGTATAACGGCAGTGCATTTGGAAGAATTCCGTAATCTTATATTTAGGTATAAAGTCGATTTTCTTGTATTTACACATTAAGCAAACGATATCGAAATGCATCAGATAACTGGTTTAGCATATTTAAGTTAATTAACCTTCTTTATCTTACTAAAGTTTACATAAAGCCATAACGGCATAACGGCAGTATATATATATATGAATTCCGTTATCTTATATTTAGGTATAAAGTCGATTTTGTTGTACATACACATTTAGCAACCGATATCGAAATGCTTCAAATCACTAGTTTAACATATTTAAGTTAGTTAACCTTCTTTAAGGTAATGAAGGTGATATAAAGCCATGCCGGCATAACGACAGTGCAGGTAGAAGAGTTCCGTAATCTTATATTTAGGTATATAGTCGATTTTCCTGTATATACACATTTAGCAACCGATATCGAAAATCTTCAAACCATTAGTTTAACATATTTAAGTTAGTTAACCTTCTTTAGGGTAATGAAGGTGATATAAAGCCATGCCGGCATAACGGCAGTGCATGTAGAAGAATTCCGTAATCTTTTATTTAGGTATAAAGTCGATTTTCTTTTATATACACATTTACATATCAATAACGAAATGCTTCAAATCATTAGTTTAACATATTAATTTAATAAACATTTTTTAGCTTACTGAAGTCTACATAAAGCCTTAACGGTATAACGGCAGTGCATTTAGAAGAATCCCGTTATCTTATATTTAGGTATAAATTCGATTTTCTTGTATACACACATTTAGCAAGCGATATCGAAATGCTTCAAATTATTAGTTAACATATTTAAGTTAATTAACCTTCTTTAACGTATTGAAGTTGATATAAAGCCATGGCGGCATAACGGCAGTGCATTTAGAAGAACTCCGTAATGTTATAATTTTATATTTAGGTATAAAGTCGATTTTCTTATATATATACATTTCGCAATCAATATCGAATGCTTCAAATCATGAGTTTAACATATTTAAGTAAATTAATCCTCTTTTTCTTACTGAAGTCTAGAAGAGCCTTAACGGCATAACGGCAGTGCACTTGGAAGAGTTCCGTAATCTTATATTTAGGTATTAAGTCGATTTTGTTGTATATACGCATTTAGCAATCGACATCGAAATGCTTCAAATCATGAGTTTAACATATTTAACCCTTAACGACCTGAGCCCTATATCAGTTACGTAACCACCTGAGCACGGTCACAGTGACCGCAGTGTATCCGAACACTTGAATTTTTTTAGGATTTTAAGGTTTTATTATAAGAATACATTAATAAAACTCTTTAATATATACTAAATTATTTATTTAACTGAAAAAGGAAAAAAAAAACAAAACATATTTTTCTCATAAATGTGAACAATTGAATTGCTGGCACATTTTAACTAAAATTACATAGTAGTTTACAAATTGAGATCTATCCACATAGGAACAAAATGTTATATAAAATTCTGTCTTTCTTTAAAGAATATAATAATGTTCTAATGACATAAAAAAATAAAAGTTAAAAAAAAAAACAAAACTTCGAGAAAATTAAAGGGGGTAAATTCTTAAAATTTTTCACGACAACTTTTGCACGCTTTCTTAGAACATTCCACACAGATTGGATTTTTACATATAAAACACAAACGAAATGTTTTTCGTTTCTTCTTGGGATCACAAGTTGAACACGTTTTACGTTTTTCAAGATGATCAGCTTCAGAAACAGAAGGCAATTTTTCTTCTATTTTCAAGATCCGGCGAATAGAAGTTTTGATGTCACGAGGAGTGTGCTTGTTATTTTCTCGACGATTCATGTGTGGCATGGTCAGATCTTCTGCTAGCTGCTTCATAAATTTAAATCTACTTCTTACTCATGACATAAGCATTGGAAGCTGATATATCTAACAGAGGATAAAAAATGCACAAAGGCCATCTTTGCGTTCGTCGCGCCGTGGTATAGTTCGCACACCTTTGATCCAATAAATCAACGCCAATTTTAGTTTCATTGTAGTATAATATTATTTCGGGCTTTTTTGTATTATCGTCTACGTTTGCTGTATGGTGCATGCTGGAAATTAACACCACAGCACGGTTTTTTCTCGGCACAAAAGATGCCAAAGTAATATTTTTAGTAAAACCGAAAAGCGAGGTTCCAATTTCTCGTCGCCGATTTGGTTTGAATTCTGGCGGAATTTCTGTTTTATTTTTTTTTTTAAGTACCCACAAGGGATAACTTTTTATCTTTCACAACATCGACTAGCTCAACTGAACAAAACCAATTATCAGCAGTGATGTTTCTATTCGACCCTTCAATTGGAGATATGAGTCGTAAAACTGCTTGAGTAGGTTTTGAAAATCGAGTGTGTTCTGATGTCAAATTGGTCCCGTCCGAGTCTTTACCTAAATATATGTAAGCATTGAGTAAATAACCATTTCGGGCATCTGTAAGGCACATAATCTTTAAGCCATATTTAGCGGGCTTCTTTGGCATAAACACCCTAAAACGACACCGACCTCGAAAAGCTACCAGCATCTCATCAATACAGACACAGGAATGAAAGAGCTGAATAGCCCGGCGATTGGAGCAGAAATGTCAGTCTCTCGCCGTTGCGCTCTTGTTTCTGCATCATCGAAACGAATTGCTTTCATCAAAATCTCGAATCTATTTTTACTTAGAATGCAACGATATATTTCTCTTCCTGAGCCATCAGAACTATACCTCCACGCATAGTGTTCCCGATTGTCTTTAAAAATAGCTGTATAGAATAAAAAACTAATAAATGCTTTTAACTCTATGAGATCAACATCATGAACACAGCCTTGGTTTTTATATCTTGGTCGTAACTGCCTTATTTTGTCGTTGGTATGTATCACTATGTTTTCCAGCATCTCATCTGTAAATAAAATGCTCCAAAGGTCAAGAGGTGTTGTAGAATCATTGAGAACTTCATGACAGGCCGATTGAAGTCCTTGTCCTTGCGATACAATGTTATACCGCTGAGTTCTAGTACGACTAGCAATTGGCACAGAAGACCACCGAAAACGATTTTTTCCAAAATAGTTCCAATTTCTAGTCTGGAGTTGTGACAAGGGTAACTCGTCTTCTGAAGAAAATTCCTCAAATATACCTCCCTCCGGCTGTCCATCGGCACTTTGACACTTGCAGGCAGTCATCAGATTCACAGTCATCTAAAACCTCGGGAACTTCTAAATCCTCAGGGTCTATATCACTGTAACTCTCATCCAGGATTTGCTCCACATCCGACAGTTCTTCCTCTAACTATCTCCTAATATTTTCGATGTTTACATCCATTTTTACTCTAAAACAATAAACATAAACGTTATTGTGTGTAATCACATAACTACCTGCACGCAGTCACCATGACCGCTATCAAAATATTTTTACTCACCCAAGTCAAACGAGCGCACTTGTATGCTTGCCGAGCGCACACGCGACACTAAACCACCACCAGAAAAGGTACACGAACGCACACTAACACGCGATAACGAACTCCTACGAAATTAAAATTCAAAAAGTCGTTGCGTTCACCACGACCGCTGGCAGGTGGTTAAAGGTTAAGATAATTAACCCTCTTTATCTTACTGAAGCCTACAAAAGCCTTAACGGCATAACGGCAGTGCATTTAGAAGAATTCCGTAATCCTCTATTTAGGTATAAAGTCGATTTTTTTGTATATACTCATTTAGCAATCCATATCGAAATGCTTCGAATCATTAATTTAACATATTTAAGTTAATTAATCCTCTTTATCTTACTGAAGTCTACAAAAGCCTTAACGGCATAACGGCAGTGCATTTCGAAGAATTCCGTAATCTCATATTTAGGTATAAAGTCGATTTTGTTGTATATACTCATTTAGCAAGCGATATCGAAATGCTTCAAATCATTTGTCTAACATATTTAAGTAAATTAATCCTCTTTTTCTTACTGAGGTCTACAAAAGCCTTAACGGCATAACCGCAGTGCATTTAGAAGAATTACGTAGTCTTATATTTAGGTATGAATTCGAATTTCTTGTATATACTCATTTAGCAGTCGATATCGAAATGCGTCAAATCATTAGTGTAACATATTTAAGTTAATAAATCTTCTTTAACGTATTGAAGGTGATACAAAGCCATGGCGGCATAACGACAGTACATTTGGAAGAATTCCGTAATCTTATATTTAGGTATAAAGTCGATTTTCTTGTATATACACATTTAGCAATCGATATCGAAATGCTTCAAATCATTAGTTTAACATATTTAAGTAAATTAGTCCTCTTTTTCTTACTGAAGTCTACAAAAGCCTTAACGGCATAACGGCAGTGCATTTGGAAGAGTTCCGTAATCTTATATTTAGGTATTAAGTAGATTTTGTTGTATATACGCATTTAGCAATCGACATCGAAATGCTTCAAATCATGAATTTAACATATTTAAGATAATTAACCCTCTTTATCTTACTGAAGTCTACAAAAGCCTTAACGGCATAACGGCAGTGCATTAAGAAGAATTCCGTAAACCTCTATTTAGGTATAAAGTCGATTTTTTTGTATATACTCATTTAGCAATCCATATCGAAATGCTTCGAATCATTAGTTTAACATATTTAAGTTAAATAACCCTCTTTATTTTACTGAAGTCTACAAACGCCATAACGGCATAACGGCAGTGCATTTCGAAGAATTCCGTAATCTTATATTTAGGTATAAAATCGATTTTCTTGTATATACTCATTTAGCAATCCATATCGAAATGCTTCGAATCATTAGTTTAACATATTTAAGTTAAATAACCCTCTTTATTTTACTGAAGTCTACAAACGCCATAACGGCATAACGGCAGTGCATTTCGAAGAATTCCGTAATCTTATATTTAGGTATAAAATCGATTTTCTTGTATATACTCATTTAGCAATCGATATCGAAATGCTTCAAATCATTAGTTTAACATATTTAAGTTAATTAACCTTCTTTAAGGTAATTAAGGTGATATAAAGCCATGGCAGCATAACGACAGTGCATTTATAAGAATTCCGTAATCTTATATTTAGGTATTAAGTCGATTTTCTTGTATATACGCATTTAGCAATCGATATCGAAAAGCTTCAAATAACTGGTTTAGCATATTTAGGTTAAATAACCTTCTTTATCTTATCGAAGTTTACATAAAGCCATAACGGCATAGCGGCAGTATATTTGGGTGAATTCCGTAATCTTTTACTTAGGTATAAAATCGATTTACTTTTATATACACATTTAGCAATCGATATCGAAATGCTTCAAATCATTAGTTTAGCATATTTAAGTAATATAACCTTCTTTAGCGTACTGAAATTTATATAAAGCCATAACGGCATAACGGGAGTGTATTTCGATAAATTCCGTAACCTTGTATTTAGATATAAAGTCGACTTTCTTGTATATACTCATTTAGCAATCGATATCGAAATGCTTCAAATCACTAGTTTAATATATTTAAGTAAATAAAGCTTCTTTAACGAGCGGAAGTTGGCATAAAGCCATGACGGCATAACGGCAGTGCATGTAGAAGAATTCCGTTAGCTTATATTTAGGTATAAAGTCGATTTTCTTGTATATACACATTTAGCAATCGATATCGATATGCTTCAAATCATTAGTTTGACATATTTAAGTTAATTCCTTCTTTAACGTAATGAAGGTGATATAAAGCCATGGCGGCATAACGACAGTACATTTGGAAGAATTCCGTAGTCTTATATTTAGGTATAAAGTCGATTTTCTTGTATATATGCATTAAGCAATCGATATCGAAATGCTTCAAATAACTGGTTTAACATATTTAAGTTAATAAACCTTCTTCACCGAACTGAACATAAATCCACAACGGCATAACGGCAGTGCATTTAGAAGAATTCCGTTATCTTATATTAATGTATAAAGTCGATTTTCTTGCATATACACATTTAGCAATCGATATCGAAATGCTTCAAATCATTAGTTAAACATATTTAAGTTAATTAGCCTTCTTTAACGTAATGGATGTGATATAAACCATGGCGGCATAACGACAGTACATTTAGAAGTATTCCGTAACCTTATGTTTAGATATAAATTCGATTTTCTTTTATATACATATTTAGCAAGCGATATCGAAATGCCTCAAATCATTAGTTTACCAAATTTAAGTTAATTAACCTTCTTTAACGTATTGAAGTTGATATAAAGCCATGGCGGCATAACGACAGTACATTTGGAAGAATTCCCTAGTCTAATATTTAGGTATAAAGTCGATTTTCTTGTATATATGCATTAAGCAATCGATATCGATATGCTTCAAATAACTGGTTTAACATATTTAAGTTAATAAAAATCCTTTAACGAACTGAACATAAATCCATAACGGCATAACGGCAGTGCATTTAGAAGAATTCCGTTATCTCATATATAGGTATAAAGTCGATTTTCTTATATATACACATTAAGCAATCGATATCGAAATGCGTCAAATCATTAGTTTAACATATTTAAGTTAATTAAGCTTCTTTAACGAACGGAAGTTCGCGTAAAGCCATGGCGGCATAACGGCGGTGCATTTAGAAGAATTCCGTAATCTTATAATTAGGTATAAAGTCGATTTTCTTGTATATACACATTTAGCAATCGATATCGATATGCTTCAAATCATTAGTTTAACATATTTGAGTTAATTATTATTCTTTTTCTTACTGAAGTTTACATAAAGCCATAACGGTATAACAGCAGTGCATATGGGAGAATTCCGTAATCTTATATCTAGGAATAAAGTCGATTTTGTTGTATATACACATTTAGCAATCGATATCGAGATGGCTCACTTCATTAGTTTAACATATTTAAGTTAATAAACCTTCTTTAATGATCTGAAGTTTGCATATAGCCATGGCGGCATATTGGCAGTGCATGTAGAAGAATTCCGTAATCTTATATTTAGGTATAAAGTCGATTTTCTTGTATATACACATTTAGCTATCGATATCGAAATGCTTCAAATCATTAGTTTAACATATTAAGTTAATAAACTTTTTTTAGCTTACTGAAGTCTACATAAAGCCTTAACGGTATAACGGCAGTGCATTTAGAAGAATTCCGTAATGTTATAATTTTATATTTAGGTATAAAGTCGATTTTCTTGTATTTACACGTTTAGCAATCGATATCGAAATGCTTAAAACCATTAGTTTAACATATTTAAAATAATTAACCTTCTTTAACGTATTGAAGGTGATATAAAGCCATGGCGGCATAACGACAGTACATGTGGAAGAATTCCGTAATCTTATATTTAGGTATAAAGTCGATTTTCTTGTATATACACATTTTGCAATCGATATCAAAATGCTTCAAATAACTGGTTTAGCATATTTAAGTTAATTAACCTTCTTTATCTTACTGTAGTTTAACGGCAGTATATGTGGCAGAATTCCGCAATCTTACATTTAGGTATAATGTCGATTTTGTTGTACATACACATTTAGCAATCGATATCGAAATGCTTCAAATCATTAGTTTAACATATTTAAGTTAATAAACCTTCTTTACCGTAATGAAGGTTATATAAAGCCATGGCGGCATAACGACAGTGCATGTAGAAGAATTCCGTAATCTTATATTTAGGTATATATTCGAATTTTCTTGTATTTACACATTATACATTTATCATTAGTTTAACATATTTAAGTTAATTAACCTTCTTTAACGTAATGAAGGTGATATAAAGCCAAGGCGGCATAAAGACAGTGCATTTAGAAAAATTCCGTAATCTTATATTTAGGTATAAGTTCGATTTTGTTGTATATAGGCATTTAGCAATCGATATCGAAATGCTTCATATAACTGGTTTAGCATATTTAGGTTAATTAACCCCATCTATCTTACTGAAGTTTACATAAAGCCATAACGGCAGTATGTTTGGGTGAATTCCGTAATCTTTTATTTAGGTATAAAATCGATTTTCTTGTACATACACATTTAGTAATCAATATCGAAATGCTTCAAATCAATCGTTTAGCATATTTAAGTAAATTAACCTTCTTAAACGTACTGAAATTTATATAAAGCCATAACGGCATAACGGCAGTGTATTTCGAAGAATTCCGTAATCTTATATTTAGATATAAAGCCGAATTTGTTGTATATACGCATTTAGCAATCGATATCGAAATTCTTCAAATCATTAGTTTAACAACCTTCTCTCACGTAATGAATAATGATTAAGCCATGGCGGCATAACGACAGTGCATTTAGAAGAATTCCGTAATCTTATATTTAGGTATAAATTCGATTTTGTTGTATATACGCATTTAGCAATCGATATCGAAATGCTTCAAATAACTGGTTTAGCATGGTTAATTAACCTTTTTTATCTTACTGAAGTTTACATAAAGCCATAACGGCATAACGGCAGTATATTTGGGTGAATTCCGTAAGCTTTTATTTAGGTATAAAATCGATTTTCTTGTACATACACATTTAGCAATCGAGATCGAAATGCTCAAATCATTAGTTTAACATATTTAAGTTAGTAAACCTTCTTTAACGCACTGAAGTCTTCATAGAGCCTTAGCCGTATAACTGCAGTGCATTTAGAAGAATTCCGTAATGCTTCAAATCATTAGTTTAATATATTAAAGTTAATAAAGCTTCTCTAAAGCACTGAAGTTAACATAAAGCCATGGCGGCATAACGGCAGTGCATGTAGAAGTATTCCGTAATCTTATATTTAGGTATAAAGTCGATTTTCGTGTATATACTCATTTAGCAATCGATATCGAAATGCTTCAAATCATTAGTTTAATATTTTAAAGTTAATAAAGCTTCTTTAACGCACTGAAGTTAACATAAAGCCATGGCGGCATAACGGCAGTGCATGCAGAAGATTTCCGTAATCTTATATATAGGTATAAAGTCGATTTTCTTGTATATACACATTTAGCAATCGATATCGAAAATCTTCAAATCATTAGTTTAATATATTTAAGTTAATTAACCTTCATTAACGTAATGAAGGTGACATAAAGCCATGGCGGCATAACGACAGTGCATTTAGAAAAATTCCGTAATCTTATATTTAGGTATAAAGTCGATTTTCTTGTATATACACATTAAGCAATCGATATCGAAATGCTTCAAATCATTAGTTTAACATACTTAAGTTAATAAACCTTCTTTAACGCACTGACGTCTTCATAAGGCCTTAGCGGTAAAACTGCAGTGCATGTAGAAGAATTCCGTTATCTTATATTTAGGTATAAAGTCGATTTTCTTGTATATACACATTTAGCAATCGATATCGAAATGCTTCAAATCATTAGTTTAACATATCTAAGTTAATAAGCGTTCTTTAACGCACTGAAATCTACATAAAGCCTTAAGGGTATAACTGCAGTGCATTCAGAAGAAATCCGTTATCTTATATTTAGGTATAAATTCGATTTTCTTGTATATACACATTTAGCAAGCGATATCGAATTGCTTCAAATCATTAGTTTAACATATTTAAGTTAATTAACCTTCTTTAACGTATTGAAGTTGATATAAAGCCATGGCGGCATAACGGCAGTGCATTGAGAAGAATTCCGTAATCTTATATTTATGTATAAAAACGATTTTCTTTTATATACACATTTAGCAATCGATAACGAAATGCTTCAAATCATTAGTTTAACATATTTAAGTTAATTAACCTTCTTTATCTTACTGAAGTTTACATAAAGCCATAACGGTATAACGGCAGTATATTTGGGTGAATTCCGTAATCTTTTACTTAGGTATAAAATCAATTTTCTTGTACATACAAATTTAGAAATCGATATCGAAATGCTTCGACTCATTAGGTTAACATATTTGAGTTAATTAACCTTCTTTAACGAACTGAAGTTGGCATAAAGTCATGGCGGCATAACGGCAGTGCATGCAGAAGAATTCCGTTATCTTATATTTAGGTATATCGTCGATTTTCTTGTATATACACATTTAGCAATCGATATCGAAATGCTTCAAATCATTAGTTTAACATATCTAAGTTAATAAACGTTCTTTAACGCACTGAAGTCTACATAAAGCCTTAAGGGTATAACTGCAGTGCGTTCAGAAGAATTCCGTTATCTTATATTTGGGTATAAATTCGATTTTCTTGTATATACACATTTAGCAAGCGATATCGAATTGCTTCAAATCATTAGTTTAACATATTTAAGTTAATAAATCTTCTTTAACGATCTGAATTTGGCATATAGCCGCGGCGGTATTACGGCAGTGCATTTGGAAGAATTCCGTAATCTTCTATTTAGGTATAAAGTCGATTTTCTTGTATATACACATTTAGCTATCGATATCGAAATGCTTCAAATCATTAGTTTAACATATCTAAGTTAATAAACGTTCTTTAACGCACTGAAGTCTACATAAATCCTTAAGGGTATAACTGCAGTGCATTCAGAAGAATTCCGTTATCTTATATTTAGGTATAAATTCGATTTTCTTGTATATACACATTTAGCAAGCGATATCGAATTGCTTCAAATCATTAGTTTAACATATTTAAGTTAATTAACCTTCTTTAACGTATTGAAGTTGATAAAAAGCCATGGCGGCATAACGGCAGTGCATTTAGAAGAATTCCGTTATCTTATATTTAGGTATAAATTTGATTTTCTTGTATGTACACATTTAGCAAGCGATATCGAAATGCTTCAAATCATTAGTTTAACATATTTAAGTTAATTAACCTCCTTTAACGTATTGAAGTTGATATAAAGCCATGGCGGCATAACGGCAGTGCATTTAGAAGAAGTCCGTAGTCTTATATTTAGGTATAAAGTCGATTTTCTTGTATATACCCATTTAGCAATCGATATCGAAATGCTTCAAATCATTAGTTTAACATATCTAAGTTAATAAACGTTCTTTAACGCACTGAAGTTTACATAAAGCCATAACGGTATAACGGCAGTGCATTGGGAAGAATTCCGAAATCTTATATTTAGGTATAAAGTCGATTTTGTTGTATATACACATTTGGCAATCGATATCGAGATGCTTCGACTCATTAGCTTAACATATTTAAGTTAATAAATCTTCTTTAACGATCTGAATTTGGCATATAGCCACGGCGGTATTACGGCAGTGCATTTAGAAGAATTCCGTTATCTTATATTTAGGTATAAATTTGATTTTCTTGTATGTACACATTTAGCAAGCGATATCGAAATGCTTCAAATCATTAGTTTAACATATTTAAGTTAATTAACCTCCTTTAACGTATTGAAGTTGATATAAAGCCATGGCGGCATAACGGCAGTGCATTTAGAAGAAGTCCGTAGTCTTATATTTAGGTATAAAGTCGATTTTGTTGCATATACACATTTAGCAATCGATATCGAGATGCCTCAACTCATTAGTTTAACATATTTGAGTTAATAAACGGCAGTGCATGTAGAAGAATTCCGTTATCTTATATTTAGGTATAAAGTCGATTTTCTTGTATATACACATTTAGCAATAGATATCGAAATGCTTCAAATCATTAGTTCAACATACCTAAGTTAATAAACGTTCTTTAACGCACTGAAGTCTACATAAAGCCTTAAGCGTATAACTGCAGTGCATGTAGAAGAATTCCGTTATCTTATATTTAGGTATAAATTCGACTTTCTTGTCTATACACATTTAGCAAGCGATATCGAATTGCTTCAAATCATTAGTTTAACATATTTAAGTTAATTAACCTTCTTTAACGTATTGAAGTTGATATAAAGCCATGGCGGCATAACGGCAGTGCATTGAGAAGAATTCCGTAATCTTATGTTTATGTATAAAAACGATTTTCTTTTATATACACATTTAGCAATCGATAACGAAATGCTTCAAATCATTAGTTTAACATATTTAAGTTAATTAACCTTCTTTATCTTACTGAAGTTTACATAAAGCCATAACGGTATAACGGCAGTGCATTGGGAAGAATTCCGTAATCTTATATTTAGGTATAAAGTCGATTTTGTTGAATATACACATTTAGCAATCGATATCGAGATGCTTCGACTCATTAGCTTAACATATTTAAGTTAATAAATCTTCTTTAACGATCTGAATTTGGCATATAGCCACGGCGGTATTACGGCAGTGCATTTGGAAGAATTCCG
This sequence comes from Bactrocera correcta, assembly GCA_027475135.1. Lineage (NCBI taxonomy): Eukaryota > Metazoa > Arthropoda > Insecta > Diptera > Tephritidae > Bactrocera > Bactrocera correcta. Next base: position 24,491 of record JAPZAG010001836.1, read on the forward strand.
TAATCTTCTATTTAGGTATAAAGTCGATTTTCTTGTATTTACATATTAAGCAGTCGATATCGAAATGCTTTAAATCATTAGTTTAACATATTTAAGTTAATTAACCCTCTCTATCTTACTGAAGTCTACATAAAGCCTTAAGGGTATAACTGCAGTGCATTCAGAAGAATTCCGTTATCTTATATTTAGGTATAAATTCGATTTTCTTGTATATACACATTTAGCAATCGATATCGATATGCTTCAAATCATTAGTTTAACATATTTAAGTTAATTATTATTCTTTTTCTTACTGAAGTTTACATAAAGCCATAACGGTATAACAGCAGTGCATGTGGAAGAATTCCGTAATCTTATATCTAGGAATAAAGTCGATTTTGTTGTATATACACATTTAGCAATCGATATCGAGATGGCTCACTTCATTAGTTTAACATATTTAAGTTAATAAACCTTCTTTAACGATCTGAAGTTTGCATATAGCCATGACGGCATAACGGCAGTGCATGTAGAAGAATTCCGTAATCTTATATTTAGGTATAAAGTCGATTTTCTTGTATATACACATTTAGCTATCGATATCGAAATGCTTCAAATCATTAGTTTAACATATTAAGTT
>JAPZAG010001837.1:0-25103 GCA_027475135.1 Bactrocera correcta
CAGTAAGCTAAAAGCGTTTATTAACTTAATATGTTAAACTAATGATTTGAAGCATTTCGATATCGATAGCTAAATGTGTATATACAAGAAATTCGACTTTATACCTAATATAAGATTACGGAATTCTTCTAAATGCACTGCCGTTATGCCGCCATGGTTTTAAGCCAACATCCGTTCGTTAAAGAAGGTTTATTAGCTTAAATATATTAAACTAAAGACTTGAAGCATTTCGATATCGATTGCTAAATGTGTATATACAAGAAAATCAACTTTATACATAAATATAAGACTACGGAATTGTTCCAAATGTATTGTCGTTATGCTGCCATGGCTTTATATCAACTTCAATACGTTAAAGAAGGTTAATTATCTTAAATATATTAAACTAGTGATTTGAAGCATTTCGATATCGATTGCTAAATGCGTATATAAAACAAAATCGACTTTATACCTAAATATAAATACACTGTCGTTATGCCGCCATGGCTATATGCCAACTTCAGATCGTTAAAGAAGGTTTATTAACATAAATATGATAAACTAATGAGTTGAAGCATCTCGATATCGATCGCTAAATGTGTATATACTAGAAAATCGACTTTTTACATAAATATAAGACTACGGAATTCTTCCAAATAAACTGCCGTTATGCCGCCATAGTCTAATGCCAACTTCAGTTCGTCAAAGAAGGTTAATTAACTTAAATATGTTAAACTAATGATTTGAAGCATTTCGATATCGATTGCTAAATGCGTATATACAACAAAATCGGCTTTATACCTAAATATAAGATTACGAAATTGTTCTAAATGCACTGTCGTTATGCCGCCATGGCTCTATATCACCTTCATTACGTTAAAGAGGGTTAACTAACTTAAATATGTTAAACGAATGATTTGAAGCATTTCGATATCGATAGCTAAATGTGTATATACAAGAAAATCGACTCTTTACCTAAATATAAGATTACGGAATTCTTCCAAATGCACTGCCGTTATACCGTTTTGGCTTTATGTAAACTTCAGTAAGATAAAGAAGATTAATTAACTTAAATATGTTAAACTAATGATTTAAACATTTTGATATCGAATGCTAAATGTGTATATACAAGAAAATCGACCTTATACCTAAATATAAGATTTCGGAATTCCTCCAAACCTACTGTCGTTATGCCGCCATGGCTTTATATCAATTTCAATAGGTTAAAGAAGGTTAACTAACTTAAATATGTTAAACTAATGATTTGAAGCATTTCGATATCGATTGCTAGATGCGTATATACAACAAAATCGACTTTATACCTAAATAAAAGATAACGGAATTCTTCTACATGCACTGCCGTTATGCCGCCATAGCTTTATGCCAACTTCAGTTCGTTTAAGAAGGTTTATTAACTTAAATATGTTAAACTAATGAGTTAAAGCATCTCGATACCGATTGCAAAATATGTATATACAACAAAATCGACTTTATACCTAAATATAAGATAACGGAATTCTTCTAAATGCACTGCCGTTATGCCGCCATGGCTATATGCCAACTTCAGATCGTTAAAGAAGGTTTATTAACATAAATATGTTAAACTAATGAGTTGAAGCATTTCGATATCGATTGCTTAATGTGTATGTACAACAAAATCGACTTTATACCTAAATATAAGATAACGGAATTCATATAAATATACTGCCGTTATGCCTTTATGGCTTTATGTAAACTTCAGTAAGATAAAGAAGGTTAATTGACTTAAATATGTTAAACTAATGATTTGAAGATTTTTGATATCGATTGCTAAATGGGTAAATACAAGAAAATCGACTTTATACCTAAATATAAAATTGTAACATTACGGAATTCTTCTAAATGCACTGCCGTTATACCGTTAAGGCTTTATGTAGACTTTAGAAAGCTAAAAAGCGTTTATTAACTTAATATGTTAAACTAATGATATGAAGCATTTCGATATAGATAGCTTAATGTGTATATACAAGAAAATCGACTTTATACCTAAATATAAGATTACGGAATTCTTCTACATGCACTGCCGTTATGCCGCCATGGCTGTATGCCAACTTCAGATCGTTAAAGAAGTTTAATTAACATAAATATGTTAAACGAATGATTTGAAGCATTTCGATATCGATAGCTAAATGTGTATATACAAGAAAATCGACTTTATACCTAAACATAAGATTACGGAATTCTTCTACATGCACTGCCGTTATGCCGCCATGGCTTTATATCACCTTCATTACGTTAAAGAATGTTAACTAACTTAAATATGTTAAACGAATGATTTGAAGCATTTTTTACCTAAATATAAGATTACGAAATTCTTCCAAATGCACTGTCGTTATACCGTTTTGGCTTTATGTAAACTTCAGTAAGATAAAGAAGGTTAATTAACTTAAATATGTTAAAATAATGATTTGAAGCCTTTCGATATCGATTGCTTAATGTGTATATACAACAAAATCTACTTTATACTTAAATATAAGATTACGGGATTCTTCCAAGTCTACTGTCGTTATGCCGCCATGGCTTTATATCACCTTCATTACGTTAAAGAAGGTTAACTAACTTAAATATGTTAAACTAATAATTTGAAGATTTTCGATATCGATTGCTAAATGTGTATGTACAACAGAATCGACTTTATACCTAAATATAAGATAACGGAATTCATATAAATAAACTGCTGTTATGCCGTTATGGCTTTATATAAACTTCAGTAAGATAAAGAAGGTTAATTAACTTAAATATGCTAGACCAGTTATTTGAAGCATTTCAATATCGATAGATAAATGTGTATATACAAGAAAAACGACTTTATACCTAAATATAAAATTATAACATTATAGATATCTTCTAAATGCACTGCCGTTATACTGTTAAGGCTTTATGTAGACTTCAGTAAGCTAAAAAGCGTTTATTAACTTAATATGTTAAAATAATGATTTGAAGCATTTCGATATCGATGCTTAAAAAAATTTTATTAACTTAATATGTTAAACTAATGATTTGAAGCATTTCGATATCGATAGCTAAATGTGTATATACAAGAAATTCGACTTTATACCTAATATAAGATTACGGAATTCTTCTAAATGCACTGCCGTTATGCCGCCATGGTTTTAAGCCAACATCCGTTCGTTAAAGAAGGTTTATTAGCTTAAATATATTAAACTAAAGACTTGAAGCATTTCGATATCGATTGCTAAATGTGTATATACAAGAAAATCAACTTTATACATAAATATAAGACTACGGAATTGTTCCAAATGTATTGTCGTTATGCTGCCATGGCTTTATATCAACTTCAATACGTTAAAGAAGGTTAATTATCTTAAATATATTAAACTAGTGATTTGAAGCATTTCGATATCGATTGCTAAATGCGTATATACACAAAAATCGGCTTTATACCTAAATATAAGGTTACGGAATTCTTCCAAATGTACTGCCGTTATACCGTTTTGGCTTTATGTAAACTTCAGTAAGATAAAGAAGGTTAATTAACTTAAATATGTTAAAATAATGATTTGAAGCATTTCGATATCGATTGCTTAATGTGTATATACAACAAAATCTACTTTATACTTAAATATAAGATTACGGGATTCTTCCAAATCTACTGTCGTTATGCCGCCATGGCCTTATATCACCTTCATTACGGTAAAGAATGTTAACTAACTTAAATATGTTAAACTAATGATTTGAAGATTTTCGATATCGATTGCTAAATGTGTATATACAACAAAATTGACTTTATACCTAAATACAAGATTACTGAATTCCTCTAAATGCACTGCCGTTATGCCGCCATGGCTTTACGCCAACTTCTGTTCGTTAAAGAAAGTTTATTAAATTAAATATTTTAAACTAATGATTTGAAGATTTTCGATATCGATTGCTAAATGTGTATGTAAAAGAAAATCGAATTTATACCTAAACATAAAATTACGGAATTCTTCTAAATGCACTGTCGTTATGCCGCCATGGCTTTATATCACCTTCATTACGTTAAAGAAGGTTAATTAACTTAAATATTTTAAACTAATGGTTTGAAGCATTTCGATATCGATTGCTAAATGCGTATGTACAACAAAATCGACTTTATACCTAAATATAAGATAACGGAATTCATATAAATGTACCGCCGTTATGCCGTTAAGGCTTTATTTAAACTTCATTAAGATAAAGAAGGTTAATTAACTTAAATATGCTAAACCAGTTATTTGAAGCATTTCGATATATATTGCTAAATGTGTGAACACAAGAAAAGCGACTTTATACCTAAATATAAAATTATAACATTATAGATATCTTCTAAATGCACTGCCGTTATACTCTTAAGGCTTTATGTAGACTTCAGTAAGCTAAAAAGCGTTTATTAACTTAATATGTTAAACTAATGATTTGAAGCATTTCGATATCGATAGGTAAATGTGTATATACAAGAAAATCGACTTTATACATAAATATAAGACAACGGAATTCTTCTAAATGTATTGTCGTTATGCGGCCATGGCTTTATGCCAACTTGCGTTCGTTAAAGAAGTTTTATTAACTTAAATATGTTAAACTAATGATTTGAAGCATTTCGATCTCGATTGCTAAATATGTAAATACAAGAAAATTGACTTTATACCTAAATATAAGATTACGGAATTCTTCTAAAAGCACTGCAGTTATACCGTTAAGGCTTTATGTAGACTTCAGTGCGTTAAAGAAGGTTTATTAACATAAATATGTTAAACTAAGGATTTGAAGCATTTCGGTATCGATTGCTAAATGTGTATATACAAGAAAATCGGCTTTATACCTAAATATAAGATAACGGAATTCTTCTACTTGCACTGCCGTTATGCCGCAATAGCTTTATGCCAATTTCAGTTCGTTAAAGAAGGTTAATTAACTTAAATATGTTAAACTAATGAGTTGAAGCATATCGAAATGGATTGCTAAATATGTATATACAGCAAAATCGACTTTATACCTAAATATAAGTTTACGGAATTCTTCTAAATGCACTGCCGTTATACCGTTATGGCTTTATAAAAACTTCAGTAAGATAAAGAAGGTTAATTAACCTCAATATGTTAAACTAATGATTTGAAGCATTTCGTTATCGATTGCTAAATGTGTATATACAAGAAAATCGACTTCATACCTAAATATAAGATTACGGAATTCTTCTAAATGCACTGCCGTTATGTCGCCATGGCTTTGTGTTAACTTCAGTTCGTTAAAGAAGGTTTATTAACTTAAATATGTTAAACTAATGATTTGAAGCATTTCGATATCGCTTACTAAATGTGTATATACAAGAAAATCGAATTTATACCTAAACATAAGATTACGGAATTTTTCCAAATGTACTGTCGTTATGCTGCCATGGCTTTATATCAACTTCAATACGTTAAAGAAGGTTAATTAACTTAAATATGTTAAACGAATGATTTGAAGCTTTTCGATATCGATTGCTAAATGCGTATATTTATACAACAAAATCGACTTTATACCTAAATATAAGATAACGGAATTCTTCCAAATGCACTGCCGTTACGCCGTTAAGGCTTTTGTAGACTTTAGTAAGATAAAGAGGGTTAATTAGCTTAAATATGTTAAACTAATGATTTGAAGCATTTCGATATCGATTCCTAGATGCTTATATACCAGAAAATCGACTTTATACCTAAATATAAGATTACGGAATTCTTCCAAATGCACTGCCATTATACAGTTTTGGCTTTATGTAAACTTCAGTAAGATAAAGAAGGTTAATTAACTTAAACATGTTAAACTAATGATTTGAAGCATTTCGCTATCGATTGCTTAATGTGTATATACAACAAAATCGACTTTATACCTAAATATAAGATTACGAAATTCTTCCAAATCTACTGTCGTTATGCCGCCATGGCTTTATGTCAACTTCAATACGTTAAAGAAGGTTAATTAACTTAAATGTGTTAAACTAATGATTTGAAGCATTTCGATATCGATCGACTTTATACCTAAATATAAGATTACGGAATTCTTCTAAATGCACTATCGTTATGCCGCCATGGCTTTATATCACCTTCATTACGGTAAAGAAAGTTAATTAACTTAAATATGTTGAACTAGTGATTTGAAACATTTCGATATCGATTGCTTAATGTGTATATACAAAAAAATCGACTTTATACCTAAATATAAGATAACGGAATTCATATAAATATACTGCCGTTATGCCGTTATTGCTTTATGTAAACTTCAGTAAGATAAAAAAGATAATTAACTTAAATATGCTAAACCAGTTATTTGATGCATTTCGATATCGATTGCTAAATGTGTAAATACAAGAAAATCGATTTTATACCTAAATATAAAATTATAAGATTACGGAGTTCTTCTAAATGCACTGCTGTTATACCGTTAAGGCCTTATGTAGACTTCTGTAAGCTAAAAAGCGTTTATTAACTTAATGTGTTAAAATAATGATTTGAAGCATTTCGATATCGATAGCTAAATGTGTATATACAAGAAAACCGACTTTATACCTAGATATAAGACTACGGAATTCTTCCAAATGTACTGTCGTTATGCCGCCATGGCTTTATATCAACTTCAATACGTTAAAGAAGATTAATTAACTTAAATATGTTAAACTAATGATTTGAAGCATTTCGATTTTGATTGCTAAATATGTAAATACAAGAAAATCGACTTTATACCTAAATATAAGATAACGGAATTCTTCTACATGCACTGCCGTTATACCGTTATGGCTTTATGTAAACATCAGTAAGGTAAAGAAGGTTAATTAACTTAAATATGTTAAACTAATGATTTGAAGCATTTCGTTATCGATTGCTAAATATGTAAATACAAGAAAATCGACTTTATACCTAATATAAGATTACGGAATTCTTCTAAATGCACTGCCGTTATGCCGCCATGGTTTTAAGCCAACATCCGTTCGTTAAAGAAGGTTTATTAGCTTAAATATATTAAACTAAAGACTTGAAGCATTTCGATATCGATTGCTAAATGTGTATATACAAGAAAATCAACTTTATACATAAATATAAGACTACGGAATTGTTCCAAATGTATTGTCGTTATGCTGCCATGGCTTTATATCAACTTCAATACGTTAAAGAAGGTTAATTATCTTAAATATATTAAACTAGTGATTTGAAGCATTTCGATATCGATTGCTAAATGCGTATATACAACAAAATCGGCTTTATACCTAAATATAAGGTTACGGAATTCTTCCAAATGCACTGCCGTTATACCGTTTTGGCTTTATGTAAACTTCAGTAAGATAAAGAAGGTTAATTAACTTAAATATGTTAAAATAATGATTTGAACAGTCACCGACTAGCAGTCAACGCGATCGGTCACGCTTGTTAAACAGTTCATAAGTTGTTTTTCTCTACCATCAGTTCTCTTTTCTCACGTGTCGCGCACCAGTGCATAGTGTATTTGTTTTTTTTTTTTCGCTACTTCTATACATCTAGTGCTTTGTAAACACACGTGCTTGACTAAACTTTTTATGTGAGATGGCCCCCGGGCCCCAATATCTCGGGGACAATAGATTTGCACTATTGTCACCGAGCCCTCGTGCAAAAAGAAAAAAACCAGCAAACGGTATTGAAGAATTCCCAGAATTGCCCGTAACAAACAAAGATAGCCCCAAATTTCTTGTGATAAAATCTAAAGACGAAAATAAACCACTAAGTAGCTACTCCATTTTTGCAGTGCACAAATCACTTCGGGCTATAAGCATAGAAATAAACAAAATTACTCCTCTACGTGATGGAGGCTTATTGCTGCTGGTGAAAAATAAAGAAATAGCAAAAAAATTTATTAACACCCATTTTCTACCGGGCCTTTGTCAAGTTTCATGTGAACTCCACCATAATTTAAATTGTGTCAAAGGGACAGTATACGCGCCATTCTTAAATCAAGTTCCAGAGGACGAGATTATTGAAGAACTCAAGCAATACAACGTCACTGCCGTCCACAAATTCACGCGCATAACGGAAGGAGTCGTCAAGCCAACCGGAGCAGTACTACTATCATTCGACACCTATTTTTTACCGGAAAAAATTAACATAGCCTGGGAAATATGCACTGTGCGGCCATATTTCCCAAACCCGATGCGATGCAAATCGTGTCAGAAACTTGGGCATACAATAAAAATGTGCAAAAACGCACCCGCCTGCGTCTCTTGCAACCTACCTCCCCACCAACCAGAAAACTGCATCAGAACATCATGTGCAAATTGTTTTGGAGAACACGCAGCCTCGGCCAACACATGCCCCAAATATCAACAGGCCAAAGCTATTCTTAAAATAAAAACTGAGAAGAAATGTTCTATGCGCGAAGCGTTAAAATTACACAAAATACAAAATCCAATCGCCGTCACTAATTCCATTTCATTCGCCCAAACAACAAAAATACAAGACAATTCTACAGCACAATTAAATACACGTAATCCGCCTGATTCCAACAACGCTACTTCAGAAGCTCCTAATATTACGCAAGAAACCGTCAAAGCAACTACTAGCAAAGACAGTATACAAAAATTTTTAACAGAACTCAACGCTCAGCCAACGAATAAAACTAATCTGACAACAACAACTAATTCAACAAAAGATCATACTATTGTTACATTAAATCAACACGACAACTACGGTAGCGAGAAAACGTCGAAAACAGAAACTGAAAAAGAAGCAGATCACCACATGGCTACCGACATGTCTACGTCTACAACAAATACCATGAATAGAGCAATAAGCAAAGGGAGTCCCAGCGTACTGAGACGTTCACCTATAAAAAAAAACAACAGTGCCAAGTAAACAACTTAAACTTAAACATGCTTTAGACATCCCAATTATCATTTATTTTATAAGTTATATTATATTAGAATCAAGTGTTTAAATTTATATTTAATATTTTATTTACAATTGAAATGTCATTAAAAATCATACAGTGGAATTTGAAAGGATATCGCAACAATTACAATGAGTTAGAGCAATTGATAAAAGATCTTAACCCCCATATAATTTGCCTTCAAGAGACCCACATCCCTTTTCAAGTAACTAACACTATAATCCCCAAGACGTATATTGGTTACTTCTATAATGACAGTAAAAACAGATATGCGAAGCAGGGTGTCGCAATACTAATAAAACGGAATATTCCGCACAAACGTATAGCTATACATACAAATATAGTATCAATGGCCATAGAACTGCATCTCCTTACACCCTTCTCAATAATAAATGCATACATCCTACCAAATCAAACTTTTTCGGACAAAGACATAAGAGATCTCCTCCATCAGACCCAGGCTCAAACGCTACTACTAGGTGATTTCAATGCGTGGAGTCCCCTCTGGGGTTCAGCCACTACCAATGCTAGAGGTACGCAACTAGAAAATGTTATATTCGCGGAGAATCTGATTGTGCTAAACAACGGGTCAGCCACGCACTTTTCTACACACAGAACTTTCACCCATGTCGATATCACTATGGCTTCACCTCAACTAAGTCCTAAATGTTCGTGGAAAACCCTTAACTTTCTTTATGGAAGCGACCATTACCCAATTCTGACAGAATTACAAAATAATTTTAACGTACAGTACCCAAAGAAATCTCCAAAATTCTTGACAGACTTTGCAAAATGGGATCAATTCCAGACACACTGTCTAGAGGCGATACAAGAGTGGCACCCTGTAAACATTCACCAAGAAGCAGCCACAATTACCAAGATAATTAGAACAGCAGCCAACAAAACGATTCCTCAAAGCAACCCAAAGGGGCATAAATCACGCTCACCATGGTGGAATAAAGAGCTTAGTATATTACGTACAAATAAACAAAAACTTTGGCAGGTTTATAAAAACTCTTTTAACATTGTCAACCTTATCGCTTACAAAAAGGCAAACGCCCAGTTCAAAAAACACGTCAAAGAAGCTAAACGGAAATCTATATCTGATTTCACCGAAACTATTAATCCAAACTCTTCGCCACAAAAGATTTGGGCAAAAATCAAGACGCTCACTGGTATTCCAAGAGCTCCCATTATTGCGATACGTTATAATAACGCCTTTCTTTCTTCCTCCACCGAAATTGCAAATGCCTTTGCTTCTACCTGGTGTAATTACGCCCAAGACACTAACTTTTCCGAAGAATATAATACTTTAAAGCAGACAATACTGGCCGAAGTATATTATCCCAGCGCAGTCTCAAAAGACGCTCTCTACCTGGAAACAGAATTCTCCCAAATAGAATTAGATGTCGCTCTGCAACACGCTAAAGGGAAGTCTCCAGGAAAAGACCGTATAACCTACGCTATGCTCCGCAATCTACCACTTCCGGCAAAACGTATCCTTCTGTCATTGTACAACAACATCCTCAACGGGGGGCTTTATCCTCACACGTGGCTATCGGCCACCATACTACCAATCCCTAAGCCAAATAAACCCCAAGACAGTACAAGTGGGTATCGCCCAATCTCACTAACCTCCTGTCTCAGCAAAATATTTGAAAAAATGCTCACGAAAAGGCTAATGTGGTTTTTCTTGAAAAATAATTTAATAAGTCACAACCAGTCAGCATTTAAAAAGAAACATGGAACCATCGACGCACTCCTCCACCTACAACACTTTATCGCTGATGCGCTCTCAACCAAAAATCACATCACAGTGTTAGCCACTGACTTCGAAAAAGCGTATGATCGCATTGGCATTCATGTCATTTTAAATCAACTCAAAGAGTGGAAAATTGGGAAAAAGATATTTCAAGTCATAAAATCGTTTATGACTGGACGGGCATTCCAAGTTGATATCAACGGACAGCTTTCAAAACCTTTTCCACTTAATAACGGCATACCCCAAGGCTCCCCTTTGTCGGTTGTCCTATTTATGATAGCCTTTGAGCAAATAAATAGAATAACAATAAACTACAAAAATATCAATTTAAATATTTATGCAGACGACGCTTTTTTTTATACAAAAAATAAGGACTTATTAAGCACTAAAAATACATTTTTAAAGCTACTACTCGAACTCCAACAATGGGGATTAAGATCTGGAGCCACCCTTGCTTATGAAAAGTGCAAAATTTTGCACATCTGTCGAAAACAAGGTTGCCCCGCAATTGATATCAATGTTGAGCTCACTAACATTCAAAATGTAAAAAACTTAAAAATATTAGGCATTATATTTGATTCTAAATATTCTTTCAAAGAGCACTGTCAGCAGTTAAGAAAAAATCTAGCTACCAGGCTTAATATTATTAAATACTTATCATCAAAAAACCTTTGTATACATACTAATACTTTAATTAATATAACAAGATCAATAATGCTATCAAAAGTAGATTATGGACTCCCTATTTACGGGTGGTGCGCTGACACACATATAAAACTTTTGCAAGCGCCATACCATACAGCGGTTCGACGTAGTCTGAACGCTTTCCCCACTTCAACAGTTAAATGTATGCTAGCAGAAGCAGGTCTCCCCTCCATTGTTGAAAGGCGAGACCTCGCTACGTGGAGACTGATCCCAAAGTTTATTAATACCACAAATAAAACGCTATTCAACATATTCCGTCTCGCTGCATCCCACAAACGCAACTACTCCACCAAATCTACTATTCGTCGGTGCATATCCTATTGCAAACAATTAGAGATTCAAATACCCCCAATGGGCAATGAAATTTGTAAGCAAGCGCCTTGGTCGCTACCACAATCTTCTGTATCCGAGCTTTTACGCACCTACCCTAAAGCACACACCAGTAACGAATGCTTTAAACAACTATTCATTGAGCACTTTAACAGTAGACAGATGATCAACTGGATCCCCATATTTACAGATGGATCAAAAACTGACCACAGTACAACGTTCGCTGTAGTGCACCAAAATGGAACACTCATAACAGCCGGTTGGCTCCCATTGCACTGTTCTATTTATACATCAGAAGCAGTCGCGGTACTGCAAGCCGCAGAATTTGCAACTAAAAACAAAGGGCACTTCGTTATTTGCACAGATAGTATGTCTGTAGTCTCAGCAATTAAAAATATTTACCACGATAACTCTATTATCAACCGAATTAGGGACAGACTTATAAAATACAAAAAGAAACTCCGAATCTTTTGGGTTCCTGGGCATAAGGGCATCCCAGGCAACGAGTTTGCCGACGAAGCGGCCAAAAACGCAGTCTCATCACCATGTCTAACTTTTAATGCATCGTCGAGCAAGGATTTACAGAAGATGATAAATAGACACCACCGTAACAAACAAATTTCAAACTGGTCCCATTATCAGCATCTTTACTCCACCATTAAACGTGAATGTGCTAAAGCGTTTTACCCAGCGGATTTGTCAAGGAAAGAAATTACCTATTTCACTCGACTAAGGCTCGGCCACACAGTGATCACGCACAGCCACATTCTTCAATGTGAGACTCCACCTGTATGCCCGTATTGTCCAAACCGCCTAACTGTCCAACACATCCTCGACTATTGCCCAAACCTATCGGCGCTTCGAGCAAAGATTTTTGGCACCACTGTACCGTCAACTCTACTAAATGAAATTAACATCGGAAACGTTAAAAAAGTAATAAAATATATCAACGATATTAATCTGAGAAACAAAATTTAAACCAATTTTAACCAAATAAAATATATTATAATATCAATATGTTAAATCCGCCATATAAGAACAGCATTCGTATATACAAAAAAAAAAATTGTAAACATTTAATCGCACCGTAGGCCCTGGTAGCTAGTGTGTATTTATTCAAATTAGTTTAATATTTCATATTACTCTAATAAATAATAATAATAATAATAATAATGATTTGAAGCATTTCGATATCGATTGCTTAATGTGTATATACAACAAAATCTACTTTATACTTAAATATAAGATTACGGGATTCTTCCAAATCTACTGTCGTTATGCCGCCATGGCCTTATATCACCTTCATTACGGTAAAGAATGTTAACTAACTTAAATATGTTAAACTAATGATTTGAAGATTTTCGATATCGATTGCTAAATGTGTATATACAAGAAAATCGGCTTTATACCTAAATATAAGATTACGGAATTCTTCTAAATGCACTGTCGTTATGCCGCCATGGCTCTATATCACCTTCAATACGTTAAAGAAGGTTAATTAACTGAATTATGTTAAACTAATGATTTGAAGCATTTCGATATCGATAGCTAAATGCGCATATACAACAAAATCGACTTTATACCTAAATATAAGATTACGGAATGCTTCTAAATGCACTGTCCTTATGCCGCCATGGCTTTATATCACCTTCATTACGTTAAAGAAGTTTAACTAACATAAATATGTTAAACTAATGATTTGAAGCATTTCGATATCGCTTGCTAAATGTGTATGTAAAAGAAAATCGAATTTATACCTAAACATAAGATTACGGAATTCTTCTAAATGCACTGTCGTTATGCCGCCATGGCTTTATATCACCTTCATTACGTTAAAGAAGGTTAATTAACTTAAATATTTTAAACTAATGGTTTGAAGCATTTCGATATCGATTGCTAAATGCGTATGTACAACAAAATCGACTTTATACCTAAATATAAGATAACGGAATTCATATAAATGTACCGCCGTTATGCCGTTAAGGTTTTATTTAAACTTCATTAAGATAAAGAAGGTTAATTAACTTAAATATGTTAAACTAATAATTTGAAGATTTTCGATATATATTGCTAAATGTGTGAACACAAGAAAAGCGACTTTATACCTAAATATAAAATTATAACATTATAGATATCTTCTAAATGCACTGCCGTTATACTCTTAAGGCTTTATGTAGACTTCAGTAAGCTAAAAAGCGTTTATTAACTTAATATGTTAAACTAATGATTTGAAGCATTTCGATATCGATAGGTAAATGTGTATATACAAGAAAATCGACTTTATACATAAATATAAGATAACGGAATTCTTCCAAATAAACTGTCGTTATGCCGCCATGGCTTTATATCTACTTCAATACGTTAAAGAAGGTTAACTAACTTAAATATGTTAAACTAATGATTTGAAGATTTTCGATATCGATTGCTAAATGCGTATATAAAACAAAATCGACTTTATACCTAAATATAAGGTTACGGAATTCTTCCAAATGCACTGCCGTTATACCGTTTTGGCTTTATGTAAACTTCAGTAAGATAAAGAAGGTTAATTAACTTAAATATGTTAAAATAATGATTTGAAGCATTTCGATATCGATTGCTTAATGTGTATATACAACAAAATCTACTTTATACTTAAATATAAGATTACGGGATTCTTCCAAATCTACTGTCGTTATGCCGCCATGGCCTTATATCACCTTCATTACGGTAAAGAATGTTAACTAACTTAAATATGTTAAACTAATGATTTGAAGATTTTCGATATCGATTGCTAAATGTGTATATACAAGAAAATCGGCTTTATACCTAAATATAAGATTACGGAATTCTTCTAAATGCACTGCCGTTATGTCGCCATGGCTTTATGTTAACTTCAGTTCGTTAAAGAAGGTTTATTAACTTAAATATGTTAAACTAATGATTTGAAGCATTTCGATATCGCTTGCTAAATGTGTATATACAAGAAAATCGAATTTATACCTAAACATAAGATTACGGAATTTTTCCAAATGTACTGTCGTTATGCTGCCATGGCTTAATATCACCTTCATTACGGTAAAGAAGGTTAATTAACTTAAATATGTTGAACTAATGATTTGAAGCATTTCGATATCGATTGCTTAATGTGTATATACAAAAAAATCGACTTTATACCTAAATATAAGATAACGGAATTCATATAAATATACTGCCGTTATGCCGTTATTGCTTTATGTAAACTTCAGTAAGATAAAGAAGGTTAATTAACTTAAATATGCTAAACCAGTTATTTGATGCATTTCGATATCGATTGCTAAATGTGTAAATACAAGAAAATCGATTTTATACCTAAATATAAAATTATAAGATTACGGAATTCTTCTAAATGCACTATCGTTATGCCGCCATGGCTTTATATCACCTTCATTACGGTAAAGAAGGTTAATTAACTTAAATATGTTGAACTAATGATTTGAAGCATTTCGATATCGATTGCTTAATGTGTATATTTATACAACAAAATCGACTTTATAACTAAATATAAGATTACGGAATTCTTCAAAATGCACTGCCGTTATGCCGCCGTTGCTTTATGCCAACTTCAGTCCGTTAAAGAAGGTTTATGAACTTAAATATTTTATACTAATGATTTGAGGCATTTCGATATCGATTGCTATATGTGTATATACAAGAAAATCGACTTTATGCCTAAATCTAAGATTACGGAATTCTTCTACATGCACTGCCGTTATGCCGCCATGGCTTTATGTTAACTTCAGTGCGTTAAAGAGGCGTTATTAACTTAAATATATTAAACTAATGATTTGAAGCATTTCGGTATCGATTGCTAACTGAGTATATACAAGAAAATCGACTTTATACCTAAATATGAGATAACGGAATTCTTCCGAATGCACTGTCGTTACGCCGTTAAGGCTTTTGTAGACTCTAGTAAGATAAAGAGGGTTAATTAACTTAAATATGTTAAACTAATGATTTGAAGCAATTCGATATCGATTGCTAAATGTGTATATACAACAAAATCGACTTTATACCTAAATATAAGATTACGTAATTCTTCTAAATGCTTTGCCTTTATGCCGTTAAGCCGTTTGTAGACTTCAGTAAGATGAAGAGGGTTAATTAACTTAAATATGTTAAACTAATGATTTGAAGCATTTCGATATCGATTGCTAAATGTGTATGTACAAGAAAATCTATTTTATACCTAAATAAAAGATTACGGAATTCACCCAAATATACTGCCGTTATGGCTTTATGTAAACTTCGGTAAGATAAAGAAGGCTAATTAGCCTAAATATGCTAAACCAGTTATTTGATGGCTTTATATCATCTTCATTACGTTAAAGATGGTTAATTATCTTTAATATGTTAAACTAATGATTTGAAGCATTTCGATGTCGATTGCTAAATGCGTATATATAAAAGAAAATCGAATTTATACCTAAATATAAGATAACGGAATTCTTCTAAATGCACTGCCGTTATGCCGTTATGGCTTTTGTTAACTTCAGTTCGTTAAAGAAGGTTTATTAACTTAAATATGTTAAACTAAAGATTTGAAGCCTTTCGATATCGCTTGCTAAATGTGTATATACAAGAAAATCGAATTTATACCTAAACATAAGATTACGGAATTCTTCCAAATGTACTGTCGTTATGCCGCCATGGCTTTATATCAACTTCAATACGTTAAAGAAGGTTAATTAACTTAAATATGTTAAACTAATGATTTGAAGCATTTCGATATCGATTGCTAAATGCGTATATTTATACAACAAAATCGACTTTATAACTAAATATAAGATAACGGAATTCTTCAAAATGCACTGCCGTTATGCCGCCATTGCTTTATGCCAACTTCAGTCCGTTAAAGAAGGTTTATGAACTTAAATATTTTATACTAATGATTTGAAGCATTTCGATATCGATTGCTATATGTGTATATACAAGAAAATCGACTTTATGCCTAAATATAAGATTACGGAATTCTTCTACATGCACTGCCGTTATGCCGCCATGGCTTTATGTTAACTTCAGTGCGTTAAAGAAACGATATTAACTTAAATATATTAAACTAATGATTTGAAGCATTTCGATATCGATTGCTAACTAAGTATATACAAGAAAATCGACTTTATACCTAAATATGAGATAACGGAATTCTTCCGAATGCACTGTCGTTACGCCGTTAAGGCTTTTGTAGACTTTAGTAAGATAAAGAGGGTTAATTAGCTCAAATATGTTAAACTCATGATTTGAAGCATTTCGATATCGATTGCTAAATGTGTATGTACAAGAAAATCGATTTTATACCTAAATAAAAGATTACGGAATTCACCCAAATATACTGCCGTTATGGCTTTATGTAAACTTCGGTAAGATAAAGAAGGCCAATTAACCTAAATATGCTAAACCAGTTATTTGAAGCATTTCGATATCGATTGCTAAATGCGTATATACAAGAATATTGACTTTATACCTAAATATAAGATTACGGAATTCTTCTACATGCACTGTCGTAATACCGCCATGGCTTTATATCACCTTCATTACGTTAGAGATGGTTAATTAACTTTAATATGTTAAACTAATGATTTAAAGCATATCGATGTCGATTGATAAATGAGTATATACAAGAAAATCGATTTAATACCTAAATATAAGATAGCGGAACTCTTCCAAATGCACTGCCGTTATGCCGTTAAGGCTTTTGTAGACTTCAGTAAGATAAAGAGGGTTAGTTATCTTAAATATGTTAAACTAATGATTTAAAGCATTTCGATGTCGATTGCTAAATGCATATATACAAGAAAATCGACTTAATACCTAAATATAAGATTACGGAACTCTTTCAAATGCACTGCCGTTATGCTGTTAAGGCTTTTGTAGACTTCAGTAAGATAAAGAGGGTTAATTAACTTAAATATGTTAAACTAAAGATTTGAAGCATTTCGATATCGATTGCTAAATGTGTATGTACAAGAAAATCGATTTTATACCTAAATAAAAGATTACGGAATTCACCCAAATATGCTGCCGTTATGGCTTTATGTAAACTTCGGTAAGATAAAGAAGGCTAATTAACCTAAATATGCTAAACTAATGATTTGAAGCATTTCGATATCGATTGCTAAATGCGTATATACAAGAAAATCGACTTTATACCCAAATATAAGATTACGGAATTCTTCTACATGCACTGTCGTTATGCCGCCATGGCTTTATATCACCTTCATTACGTTAAAGATGATTAATTAACTTTAATATGTTAAACTAATGATTTAAAGCATTTCGATTGCTAAATGCGTATATACAAGAAAATCGACTTTATACCTAAATATAAGATAACGGATTTCTTCTAAATGCACTGCCGTTATGCCGTTATTGCTTTATGTTAACTTCAGTTCGTTAAAGAAGGTTTATTAACTTAGATATGTTAAACTAATGATTTGAAGCATTTCGATATCGCTTGCTAAATGTGTATATACAAGAAAATCGAATTTATACCTAAACATAAGATTACGGAATTCTTCCAAATGTACTGTCGTTATGCCGCCATGGCTTTATATCAACTTCAATACGTTAAAGAAGGTTAATTAACTCAAATATGTTAAACTAATAATTTAAAGCATTTCGATATCGATTGCTAAATGCGTATATTTATACAACAAAATCGACTTTATACCTAAATATAAGATTACGCAATTCTTCTAAATGCACTGCCGTTATGCCGCCATTGCTTTATGCCAACTTCAGTCCGTTAAAGAAGGTTTATGAACGTAAATATTTTATACTAATGATTTGAAGCAATTCGATATCGATTGCTAACTGAGTATATACAAGAAAATCGACTTTATACCTAAATATAAGATAACGGAATTCTTCCGAATGCACTGTCATTACGCCGTTAAGGCTTTTGTAGACTTTAGTAAGATAAAGAGGGTTAATTAGCTTAAATATGTTAAACTCATGATTTGAAGCATTTCGATATCGATTGCTAAATTTGTATGTACAAGAAAATCGATTTTATACCTAAATAAAAGATTACGGAATTCACCCAAATATGCTGCCGTTATGGCTTTATGTAAACTTCGGTAAGATAAAGAAGGCTAATTAACCTAAATATGCTAAACTAATGATTTGAAGCATTTCGATATCGATTGCTAAATGCGTATATACAAGAAAATCGACTTTATACCAAATATAAGATTACGGAATTCTTCTACATGCACTGTCGTTATGCCGCCATGGCTTTATATCACCTTCATTACGTTAAAGATGATTAATTAACTTTAATATGTTAAACTAATGATTTAAAGCATTTCGATTGCTAAATGCGTATATACAAGAAAATCGACTTTATACCTAAATATAAGATAACGGAATTCTTCTAAATGCACTGCCGTTATGCCGTTATTGGCTTTATGTTAACTTCAGTTCGTTAAAGAAGGTTTATTAACTTAGATATGTTAAACTAATGATTTGAAGCATTTCGATATCGCTTGCTAAATGTGTATATACAAGAAAATCGAATTTATACCTAAACATAAGATTACGGAATTCTTACAAATGTACTGTCGTTATGCCGCCATGGCTTTATATCAACTTCAATACGTTAAAGAAGGTTAATTAACTCAAATATGTTAAACTAATAATTTAAAGCATTTCGATATCGATTGCTAAATGCGTATATTTATACAACAAAATCGACTTTATACCTAAATATAAGATTACGCAATTCTTCTAAATGCACTGCCGTTATGCCGCCATTGCTTTATGCCAACTTCAGTCCGTTAAAGAAGGTTTATGAACGTAAATATTTTATACTAATGATTTGAAGCAATTCGATATCGATTGCTAACTGAGTATATACAAGAAAATCGACTTTATACCTAAATATAAGATAACGGAATTCTTCCGAATGCACTGTCATTACGCCGTTAAGGCTTTTGTAGACTTTAGTAAGATAAAGAGGGTTAATTAGCTTAAATATGTTAAACTCATGATTTGAAGCATTTCGATATCGATTGCTAAATTTGTATGTACAAGAAAATCGATTTTATACCTACATAAAAGATTACGGAATTCACCCAAATATACTGCCATTAGGGCTTTATGTAAACTTCGGTAAGATAAAGAAGGCTAATTAACCTCAATATGCTAAACCAGTTATTTGAAGCATTTCGATATCGATTGCTAAATGCAATTATACAAGAAAATCGACTTTAAACCTAAATATAAGATTACGGAATTCTTCTACATGCACTGTCGTTATGCCGCCATGGCTTTATATCACCTTCAATACGTAAAAGAAGGTTATCAACTTAAATATGTTAAACTAATGATTTGAAGCATTTCGATATCGATTGCTAAATGCGTATATACAACAAAATCGACTTTATACCTAAATATAAGATTACGGAATTCTTCCAAATGTATTGTCGTTTACTGCCATGGCTTTATATCAACTTTATTACATTAAAGAAGGTTAACTAACTTAAATATGTTAAACTAATGATTTGAAGCATTTCGATATCGATTGCAAAATGTGTATGTACAACAAAATCGACTTTATACCTAAATATAAGATAACGGAATTCATATAAATATACTGCCGTTATGCCGTTATGGCTTTATGTAAACTTCAGCAAGATAAAGAAGGTTAATTAACTTAAATATGCTAAACCAGTTATTTGAAGCATTTCGATATATATTGCTAAATTTGTAAATACAAGAAAATCGACTTTATACCTAAATATAAGATTACGTATTTCTTCTAAATGCTTTGCCGTTATGCCGCCATGGCTTTATATCACCTTCATTACGTTAAAGAAGTTTAACTAACTTAAATATGTTACACTAATGATTTGAAGCATTTCGATATCGATCGCTAAATGTGTATATACAAGAAAATCGACTTTTTACATAAATATAAGACTACGGAATTCTTCCAAATGTACTGTCATTATGCCGCCATGGCTTTATATCAACTTCAATACGTTAAAGAAGGCTGATTAACTTAAATATGTTAAACTAATGATTTGAAGCATTTCGATATCGATAGCTAAATGTGCATATACAAGAAAATCGACTTTATACCTAAATATAAGATTACGAAATTCTTCTAAATGCACTGCCGTTTTGCCGCCATGGCCTTAAGCCAACTTCAGTTCGTTAAAGAAGGTTTATTAACTTAAATATGTTAAACCAGTTATTTGAAGCATTTCAATATCAATTGCTAATTGTTTATATACAAGAAAATCAACTTTATACATAAATATAAGACTGCGGAATTCTTCCAAATGTACTGTCGTTATGCCGCCATGGCTTTATATAACTTCAATACGTTAAAGAAGGTTAACTAACTTAAATATGTTAAACTAATGATTTGAAGCATTTCGATATCGATTGCTAAATGCGTATATTTATACAACAAAATCGACTTTATAACTAAATATAAGATTACGGAATTCTTCAAAATGCACTGCCGTTATGCCGCCGTTGCTTTATGCCAACTTCAGTCCGTTAAAGAAGGTTTATGAACATAAATATTTTATACTAATGATTTGAGGCATTTCGATATCGATTGCTATATGTGTATATACAAGAAAATCGACTTTATGCCTAAATCTAAGATTACGGAATTCTTCTACATGCACTGCCGTTATGCCGCCATGGCTTTATGTTAACTTCAGTGCGTTAAAGAAGCGTTATTAACTTAAATATATTAAACTAATGATTTGAAGCATTTCGGTATCGATTGCTAACTGAGTATATACAAGAAAATCGACTTTATACCTAAATATGAGATAACGGAATTCTTCCGAATGCACTGTCGTTACGCCGTTAAGGCTTTTGTAGACTCTAGTAAGATAAAGAGGGTTAATTAACTTAAATATGTTAAACTAATGATTTGAAGCAATTCGATATCGATTGCTAAATGTGTATATACAAGAATATCGACTTTATACCTAAATATAAGATTACGTAATTCTTCTAAATGCTTTGCCTTTATGCCGTTAAGCCGTTTGTAGACTTCAGTAAGATGAAGAGGGTTAATTAACTTAAATATGTTAAACTAATGATTTGAAGCATTTCGATATCGATTGCTAAATGTGTATGTACAAGAAAATCGATTTTATACCTACATAAAAGATTACGGAATTCACCCAAATATACTGCCGTTATGGCTTTATGTAAACTTCGGTAAGATAAAGAAGGCTAATTAACCTAAATATGCTAAACCAGTTATTTGAAGCATTTCGATATCGATTGCTAAATGCGTATATACAAGAATATTGACTTTATACCTAAATATAAAATTACGGAATTCTTCTACATGCACTGTCGTAATACCGCTATTATATCACCTTCATTACGTTAGAGATGGTTAATTAACTTTAATATGTTAAACTAATGATTTAAAGCATATCGATGTCGATTGATAAATGAGTATATACAAGAAAATCGATTTAATACCTAAATATAAGATAGCGGAACTCTTCCAAATGCACTGCCGTTATGCCGCCATGGCTTTATATCACCTTCATTACGTTAAAGATGGTTAATTAACTTTAATATGTTAAACTAATGATTTAAAGCATTTCGATTTCGATTGCTAAATGCGTATATACAAGAAAATCGACTTTATACCTAAATATAAGATAACGGAATTCTTCTAAATGCACTGCCATTATGCCGTTATGGCTTTATGTTAACTTCAGTTCGTCAAAGAAGGTTTATTAACTTAAATATGTTAAACTAATGATTTGAAGCATTTCGATATCGCTTGCTAGATGTGTATATACAAGAAAATCGAATTTATACGTAAACATAAGATTACGGAATTCTTCCAAATGTACTGTCGTTATGCCGCAATGGCTTTATATCAACTTCAGTACGTTAAAGAAGGTTAATTAACTTAAATATGTTAAACTAATGATTTGAAGCATTTCGATGTCGATTGCTAAATGCGTATATACAAGAAAATCGACTTAATACCTAAATATAAGATTACGGAACTCTTCTTAATGCACTGCCGTTATGCCGTTAAAGCTTTTGCAGACTTCAGTAAGATAAAGAGGGTTAATTATCTTAAATATGTTAAACTAATGATTTGAAGCATTTCGATGTCGATTGCTAAATGCGTATATACAACAAAATCGACTTTATACCTGAATATAAGATTACGTAATTCTTCTAAATGCTTTGCCGTTATGCCGTTAAGCCGTTTGTAGACTTCAGTAAGATAAAGAGGGGTAATTAACTTTAATATGTTAAACTAAAGATTTGAAGCATTTCGATATCGATTGCTAAATGTATATGTACAAGAAAATCGATTTTATACCTAAATAAAAGATTACGGAATTCACCCAAATATGCTGCCGTTATGGCTTTATGTAAACTTCGGTAAGATAAAGAAGGCTAATTAACCTAAATATGCTAAACTAATGATTTGAAGCATTTCGATATCGATTGCTAAATGCGTATATACAAGAAAATCGACTTTATACCCAAATATAAGATTACGGAATTCTTCTACATGCACTGTCGTTATGCCGCCATGGCTTTATATCACCTTCATTACGTTAAAGATGATTAATTAACTTTAATATGTTAAACTAATGATTTAAAGCATTTCGATTGCTAAATGCGTATATACAAGAAAATCGACTTTATACCTAAATATAAGATAACGGAATTCTTCTAAATGCACTGCCGTTATGCCGTTATTGCTTTATGTTAACTTCAGTTCGTTAAAGAAGGTTTATTAACTTAGATATGTTAAACTAATGATTTGAAGCATTTCGATATCGCTTGCTAAATGTGTATATACAAGAAAATCGAATTTATACCTAAACATAAGATTACGGAATTCTTCCAAATGTACTGTCGTTATGCCGCCATGGCTTTATATCAACTTCAATACGTTAAAGAAAGTTAATTGACTCAAATATGTTAAACTAATAATTTGAAGCATTTCGATATCGATTGCTAAATGCGTATATTTATACAACAAAATCGACTTTATACCTAAATATGAGATTACGCAATTCTTCTAAATGCACTGCCGGTATGCCGCCATTGCTTTATGTCAACTTCAGTCCGTTAAAGAAGGTTTATGAACTTAAATATTTTATACTAATGATTTGAAGCAATTCGATATCGATTGCTAACTGAGTATATACAAGAAAATCGACTTTATACCTAAATATAAGATAACGGAATTCTTCCGAATGCACTGTCATTACGCCGTTAAGGCTTTTGTAGACTTTAGTAAGATAAAGAGGGTTAATTAGCTTAAATATGTTAAACTCATAATTTGAAGCATTTCGATATCGATTGCTAAATTTGTATGTACAAGAAAATCGATTTTATACCTACATAAAAGATTACGGAATTCACCCAAATATACTGCCATTAGGGCTTTATGTAAACTTCGGTAAGATAAAGAAGGCTAATTAACCTAAATATGCTAAACCAGTTATTTGAAGCATTTCGATATCGATTGCTAAATGCAATTATACAAGAAAATCGACTTTAAACCTAAATATAAGATTACGGAATTCTTCTACATGCACTGTCGTTATGCCGCCATGGCTTTATATCACCTTCAATACGTAAAAGAAGGTTATCAACTTAAATATGTTAAACTAATGATTTGAAGCATTTCGATATCGATTGCTAAATGCGTATATACAACAAAATCGACTTTATACCTAAATATAAGATTACGGAATTCTTTCAAATGTATTGTCGTTTACTGCCATGGCTTTATATCAACTTTATTACATTAAAGAAGGTTAACTAACTTAAATATGTTAAATTTATGATTTGAAGCATTTCGATATCGATTGCAAAATGTGTATGTACAACAAAATCGACTTTATACCTAGATATAAGATAACGGAATTCATATAAATATACTGCCGTTATGCCGTTATGGCTTTATGTAAACTTCATCAAGATAAAGAAGGTTAATTAACTTAAATATGCTAAACCAGTTATTTGAAGCATTTCGATATATATTGCTAAATTTGTAAATACAAGAAAATCGACTTTATACCTAAATATAAGATTACGTATTTCTTCTAAATGCTTTGCCGTTATGCCGCCTGGCTTTATATCACCTTCATTACGTTAAAGAAGTTTAACTAACTTAAATATGTTACACTAATGATTTGAAGCATTTCGATATCGATAGCTAAATGCGTATATACAAGAAAATCGACTTTATACCTAAATATAAGATAACGGAATTCTTCCAAATGCACTGTCGTTATGCCGCCATGGCTATATGCCAACTTCAGATCGTTAAAGAAGGTTTATTAACATAAATATGTTAAACTAAAGAGTTGAGTCATCTCGATATCGATCGCTAAATGTGTATATACAAGAAAATCGACTTTTT
>JAPZAG010001839.1:0-25095 GCA_027475135.1 Bactrocera correcta
ATCGATATCGAGATGCCTCAACTCATTAGTTTAACACATTTAAGTTAGTTAACCTTCTTTACCGTAATGAAGGTGATATAAAGCCATGGCGGCATAACGACAGTGCATTTAGAAGAATTCCGTAACCTTATAGTTAGGTATAAAGTCGATTTTGTTGTATATACGCATCTAGCAATCGGTATCGAAATGCTTCAAATCATTAGTTTAACATATTTAAGTTAATAAACCTTCTTTAACGAACTGAAGTTAACATAAAGCCATAACGGTATAACGGCAGTGCATTTGGAAGAATTCCGTATACTTATATTTAGGTATAATGTCGATTTTGTTGTATTTGCACATTTAGCAATAGATATCGAGATGCTTCAAATCATTAGTTTAAAATATTTAAGTTAATTAACCTTATTTTTCTTACTGAAGTTTACGTAAAGCCATAACGGTATAACGGTAGTGCATTTGGAAGAATTCCGTAATCTTGTGTATAGGTATAAAGTCGATTTTGTTGTATATACACATTAGCAATCGATATCGAGATGGTTCAACTCATTAGTTTAACATATTTAAGTAAATAAACCTTCTTTAACGATCGGAAGTTGGCTTAAAGCCATGGCGGCATAACGGCAGTGCATTTAGAAGAATTCCGTAATCTTATATTTAGGTATAAAGTCGATTTTCTTGTATATACACATTTAGCAATCGACAACGAAATGCCTCAAATAACTGGTTTAGCATATTTCACTTAATTAACCTTCTTTATCTTACTGAAGTTTACATAAAGGAATAACGGCGTAACGGCAGTATATTTATATGAATTCCGTTATCTTATATTTAGGTATAAAGTCGATTTTGTTGTATATACGCATTTAGCAATCGATATCAAAATGCTTCAAATCATAAGTTTAACATATTTAAGTTAATTAACCTTCTTTAACATATTGAAGTTGATATAAGGCCATGGTGGCATAACGACAGTACATTTTGAAGAATTCGGTAATCTTATATTTAGGTATAAAGTCGATTTTTTTGTATATACACAATAAGCAATCGATATCTAAATGCTTCAAACCATTAGTTTAACATATTTAAGTTAATTAACCTTTTTTAACGTATTGAAGTTGATATAAGGCCATGGTGGCATAACGCCAGTACATTTGGAAGAATTCCGTTATCTTATATTTAGGTATAAAGTCGATTTTGTTGTACATACACATTTAGCAATCGATATCGAAATGCTTCAAATCATTAGTCTAACATATTTAAGTTAGTTAACCTTCTTTACCGTAATGAAGGTGATATAAAGCCATGGCGGCATAACGACAGTGCATTTAGAAGAATTCCGTAATCTTATATTTAGGTATAAAATCGATTTTTTTGTAAATACGCATCTAGCAATCGATATCGAAATGCTTCAAATCATTAGTTTAACATATTTAAGTTAATTAACCTTCTTTAACGTATTGAAGTTGATATAAAGCCACGGCGGCATAACGACAGTAGATTTGGAAGAATTCCGTAATCCTATATTTAGGTATAAAGTCGATTTTGTTGTACATACACATTTAGCAATCGATATCGAAATGCTTCAAATCATTAGTTTAACATATTTAAGTTAACTAACCTTCTTTATCTTACTGAAGTTTACATAAAGCCAAAACGGCATAACGGCAGTGCATTTGGAAGAATTCCGTAATCTTATATTTAGGTATAAAGTCGATTTTCTTGTATTTACATATTTCGCAATCGATATCGAAATTCTTCAAATCATTAGTTTAACATATTTAAGTTAATAAAGCTTCTTTAACGCACTGAAGTCTACATAAAGCCTTATCGGTATAACTGCAGTGCATTTAGAAGAATTCCGTAATCCTATATTTAGGTATAAAGTCGATTTTCTTGTATTTACATATTTCGCAATCGATATCGAAATTCTTCAAATCATTAGTTTAACATATTTATGTTAATAAAGCTTCTTTAACGAACGGAAGTTTGCATAAAGCCATGGCGGCATAACGACAATACATTTGGAAGAATTCCGTAGTCTTATATTTATGTATAAAGTCGATTTTCTTGTATATACACATTTAGCTATCGATATCGAAATGCTTCAAATTATTAGTTTAACATATTAAGTTAATAAACGCTTTTTAGCTTACTGAAGTCTAGATAAAGCCTTAGCAGCATAACGGCAGTGCATATAGAAGAATTCCGTAATGTTATAATGTTATATTTAGGTATAAAGTCGATTTTCTTGTATTTACACATTTAGCAATATATATCGAAATGCTTCAAATAACTGGTTTAGCATATTTAAGTTAATTAACCTTCTTTATTTTAATGAAGTTTACATAAAGCCATAACGGCATAAAGGCAGTATATTTATATGAATTCCGTTATCTTATATTTAGGTATAATGTCGATTTTGTTGTATATACGCATTTAGCAATCGATATCGAAATGCTTTAAATCATTAGTTTAACATATTTAAGTTAATTAGCCTTCTTAAGCGTAATGAAGGTGATATAAAGCCACGGCGGCATAACGACAGTGCAGGTAGAAGAATTCCGTAATCTTATATTTAGGTATAAAGTCGATTTTGTTGTATATACGCATTTAGCGATCGATATCGAAATGCTTCAAATCATAAGTTTAACATATTTAAGTTAATTAACCTTCTTAAACGTATTGAAGTTGATATAAAGCCATGGCGGCATAACGGCAGTACAATTGAAAGAATTCTTATATTTAGGTATAAAGTCAATTTTCTTGTATATAAACATTAAGCAATCGATAACGAAATGCTTCAAATCATTAGTTTAACATATCTAAGTTAATTAACCTTCTTTAACGATCTGAAGTTGGCATATAGCCATGACGGCAAAACGGCAGTGCATGTAGAAGAATTCCGTAATCTTGTATTTAGGTATAAAGTCGATTTTCTTGTCTATACACATTTAGCTATCGATATCGAAATGCTTCAAATAATTAGTTTAACATATTAATTTAATAAACGCTTTTTAGCTTGCTGAAGTCTACATAAAGCCTTAACGGTATAAGGGCAGTGCATTTAGAAGAATTCCGTAATGTTATAATTTTATATTTAGGTATAAAGTCGATTTTCTTGTATATACACATTTAGCAATCGATATCGAAATGCTTCAAATCATTAGTTTAAGATATTTAAGTTAATTAGCCTTCTTTAACGTAATGAAGGTGACATAAAGTCATGGCGGCATAACGACAGTACATTTGGAAGAATTCTGTAATCTTATGTTTAGGTATAAATTCGATTTTCTTTTACATACACATTTAGCAAGAGATATCGAAATGCTTCAAATAACTGGTTTAGCATATTTAAGTTAATTAACCTTCTTTATCTTACTGAAGTTTACATAAAGCCATAACGGCAGTATATTTATATGAATTCCGTTATCTTATATTTAGGTATAAAGTCGATTTTGTTGTACATACACATTCAGCACTCGATATCGAAATGCTTCAAATCATTAGTTTAAGATATTTAAGTTAATTAACCTTCTTTAACGTATTGGAGGTGATATAAAGCCATGGCGGCATAACGACAGTAGATTTGGAAGAATTCCGTAATCTTATATTTAGGTATAAAGTCGGCTTTGTTGTATATACACATTTAGCACTCAATATCGAAATGCTTCAAATCATTAGTTTAACATATTTAAGTTAACGTACCTTCTTTATCTTACTGAAGTTGATACAGTGCAATTAGAAGAATTCCGTAATCTTATACTTAGGTATAAAATCGATTTTCTTGTATATACACATTTTGCAATCGATATCGAAATGCTTCAAATAACTGGTTTAGCATATTTAAGTTAATTAACCTTCTTTATCTTACTGAAGTTTACATAAAGCCATAACGGCAGTATATTTATATGAATTCCGTTATCTTATATTTAGGTATAAAGTCGATTTTGTTGTACATACACATTCAGCACTCGATATCGAAATGCTTCAAATCATTAGTTTAAGATATTTAAGTTAATTAACCTTCTTTAACGTATTGAAGGTGATATAAAGCCATGGCGGCATAACGACAGTACACTTGGAAGAATTCCGTAGTCTTATATTTAGCTATAAAGTCCATTTTCTGGTATATATGCATTAAGCAATCGATGTCGAAATGCTTCAAATAACTGGTTTAACATATTAAAGTTAATAAACCCTCTTTAACGAACTGAAGTTGGCTTAAGGCCATGGCGGCATAACGGCAGTGCATTTAGAAGAATTCCGTAATCTTATATTTAGGTATAAAGTCGATTTGGTTGTATATACACATTTAGCTATCGATATCGAAATGCTTCAAATCATTAGCTTAACATATTTAAGTAAATCAACCTTCTTTAGCGTATTGAAGTTGATATAAAGCCATTGCGGCATAACGACAGTACATTTAGAAGAATTCCGTAGTCTTATATTTATGTAAAAAGTCGATTTGCTTGTATATACACATTTAGCGATCGATATCGAGATGCCTCAACTCATTAGTTTAACACATTTAAGTTAGTTAACCTTCTTTACCGTAATGAAGGTGATATAAAGCCATGGCGGCATAACGACAGTGCATTTAGAAGAATTCCGTAACCTTATAGTTAGGTATAAAGTCGATTTTGTTGTATATACGCATCTAGCAATCGGTATCGAAATGCTTCAAATCATTAGTTTAACATATTTAAGTTAATAAACCTTCTTTAACGAACTGAAGTTAACATAAAGCCATAACGGTATAACGGCAGTGCATTTGGAAGAATTCCGTATACTTATATTTAGGTATAATGTCGATTTTGTTGTATTTGCACATTTAGCAATAGATATCGAGATGCTTCAAATCATTAGTTTAAAATATTTAAGTTAATTAACCTTATTTTTCTTACTGAAGTTTACGTAAAGCCATAACGGTATAACGGTAGTGCATTTGGAAGAATTCCGTAATCTTGTGTATAGGTGTAAAGTCGATTTTGTTGTATATACACATTAGCAATCGATATCGAGATGGTTCAACTCATTAGTTTAACATATTTAAGTAAATAAACCTTCTTTAACGATCGGAAGTTGGCTTAAAGCCATGGCGGCATAACGGCAGTGCATTTAGAAGAATTCCGTAATCTTATATTTAGGTATAAAGTCGATTTTCTTGTATATACACATTTAGCAATCGACAACGAAATGCTTCAAATCATTAGTTTAAAATATTTAAGTTAATTAACCTTCTACGCAGTGCATTTAGAAGAATTCCGTAATCTTATATTTAGGTATAAAGTCGATTTTGTTGTATATACACATTAGCAATCGATATCGAGATGGTTCAACTCATTAGTTTAACATATTTAAGTTAATTAACCTTATTTTTCTTACTGAAGTGTTCATAAAGCCATAACGGTATAACGGCAGTGCATTTGGAAGAACTCCGTAATCTTATATTTAGGTATAAAGTCGATTTTCTTGTATTTACACATTTAACAATATATATCGAAATGCTTCAAATAACTGGTTTAGCATATTTAAGTTAATTAACCTTCTTTATCTTAATAAACTTTACATAAAGCCATAACGGCATAACGGCAGTATATTTATATGAATTCCGTTATCTTATATTTAGGTATAAAGTCGATTTTGTTGTATATACGCATTTAGCAATCGATATCAAAATGCTTCAAATCATTAGTTATCATATTTATGTTAATAAACCTTCTTTAACGTAATGAAGGTGATATAAAGCCATGGCGGCATAACGACAGTGCAGGTAGAAGAGTTCCGTTATCTTATATTTAGGTATATAGTCGATTTTCTTGTATTTACACATTTAGCAATCGATATCGAAAATCTTCAAATCATTAGTTTAACATATTTAAGTTATTAACCTTCTTTAACGTGATGAAGGTGATATAAAGCCATGGCTGCATAACGACAGTGCATGTAGAAGAATTCCGTAATCTTATATTTAGGTATAAAGTCGATTTTGGTGTATATACGCATTTAGCAAACGATATCGAAATGCTTCAAATCATAAGTTTAACATATTTAAGTTAATTAACCTTCTTTAACGTATTGAAGTTGATATAAAGCCATGGCGGCATAACGACAGTACATTTGGAAGAATTCCGCAGTGTTATATTTAGGTATAAAGTCAATTTTGTTGTATATAAACATTTAGCAATCGATAGCGAAATGCTTCAAATCATTAGTTTAACATATCTAAGTTAATTAACCTTCTTTAACGATCTGAAGTTGGCATATAGCCAGGGCGGCATAACGGCAGTGCATGTAGAAGAATTCCGTAATCTTATAATTTTATATTTAGGTATAAAGTCGATTTTCTTGTATTTACACATTTAGCAATCGATATCGAAATGCCTCAAATAACTGGTTTAGCATATTTCACTTAATTAACCTTCTTTATCTTACTGAAGTTTACATAAAGGAATAACGGCATAACGGCAGTATATTTATATGAATTCCGTTATCTTATATTTAGGTATAAAGTCGATTTTGTTGTATATACGCATTTAGCAATCGATATCAAAATGCTTCAAATCATAAGTTTAACATATTTAAGTTAATTAACCTTCTTTAACATATTGAAGTTGATATAAGGCCATGGTGGCATAACGACAGTACATTTTGAAGAATTCGGTAATCTTATATTTAGGTATAAAGTCGATTTTTTTGTATATACACAATAAGCAATCGATATCTAAATGCTTCAAACCATTAGTTTAACATATTTAAGTTAATTAACCTTTTTTAACGTATTGAAGTTGATATAAGGCCATGGTGGCATAACGCCAGTACATTTGGAAGAATTCCGTTATCTTATATTTAGGTATAAAGTCGATTTTGTTGTACATACACATTTAGCAATCGATATCGAAATGCTTCAAATCATTAGTCTAACATATTTAAGTTAGTTAACCTTCTTAACCGTAATGAAGGTGATATAAAGCCATGGCGGCATAACGACAGTGCATTTAGAAGAATTCCGTAATCTTATATTTAGGTATAAAATCGATTTTTTTGTAAATACGCATCTAGCAATCGATATCGAAATGCTTCAAATCATTAGTTTAACATATTTAAGTTAATTAACCTTCTTTAACGTATTAAAGTTGATATAAAGCCACGGCGGCATAACGACAGTAGATTTGGAAGAATTCCGTAATCCTATATTTAGGTATAAAGTCGATTTTGTTGTACATACACATTTAGCAATCGATATCGAAATGCTTCAAATCATTAGTTTAACATATTTAAGTTAACTAACCTTCTTTATCTTACTGAAGTTTACATAAAGCCAAAACGGCATAACGGCAGTGCATTTGGAAGAATTCCGTAATCTTATATTTAGGTAAAAAGTCGATTTTCTTGTATATACACATCTAGCTATCGATGTCGAAATGCTTCAAATCATTCGTCTAACATATTTGAGTTAGTTAACCTTCTTTAACGTAATGAAGGTGATATAAAGCCATGGCGGCATAACGACAGTAGATTTGGAAGAATTCCGTAATCTTATATTTAGGTATAAAGTCGGCTTTGTTGTATATACACATTTAGCAATCAATATCGAAATGCTTCAAATCATTAGTTTAACATATTTAAGTTAACGTACCTTCTTTATCTTACTGAAGTTTACATAAAGCCAAAACGGTATAACGGCAGTGCATTTGGAAGAATTCCGTAATCTAATATTTAGGTAAAAAGTCGATTTTCTTGTATATACACATTTAGCAATCGATATCGAGATGCTTCAAGTCATTAGTTTAACATACTTAAGTTAACTAACCTTCTTTATCTGACTGAAGTTTACGTAAAGCATTGGCGGCATAGCGACAGTGCATTTAGAAGAATTCCGTAATTTTATATTTAGGTATAAAGTCGATTTTGATGTATATACGCATTTAGCAATCGATATCGAAATGCCTCAAATCATTAGTTGAACATATTTAAGTTAATTAACCTTCTTTAACGTATTGAAGTTGATGTAAAGCCATGGCAGCATAACGACAATACAATTGGAAGAATTCCGTAGTCTTACATTTATGTATAAAGTCGATTTTCTTGTATATACACATTTAGCAAACGATATCGAAATGCTTCAAATCATTAGTTTAACATATTTAAGTTAATAAACCTTCTTTAACGAACGGAAGTTGGCTTAAAGCCATGGCGGCATAACGGCAGTGCATTTAGAAGAATTCCGTAATTTTATATTTAGGTATAAAGTCGATTTTCTTGTATATACACATTTAGCTATCGATATCGAAATGCTTCAAATCATTAGTTTAACATATTAAGTTAATAAACATTTTTTAACATACTGAAGTCTACATTAAGCCTTAACGGTATAACGGCAGTGCATTTAGAAGAACTCCGTAATGTTGTAATTTTATATATAAAGTCGATTTTCTTGTATATATACATTTCGCAATCGATATCGAAATGCTTCAGATAACTGGTTTAACATATTTAAGTTAATAAACCTCCTTTAGCGAACTGAAGTTGACATAAAGCCAAAACGGTATAACGGCAGTGCATTTGGAAAAATTCCGTAGTGTTATATTTAGGCATAAAGTCGATTTTCTTGTATATACACATTTTGCAATCGATATCGAGATGCTTCAAGTCATTAGTTTAACATATTTAAGTTAACTAACCTTCTTTATCTGACTGAAGTTTACGTAAAGACATGGCGGCATAGCGACAGTGCATTTAAAAGAATTCCGTTGTTTTATATTTAGGTATAAAGCCGATTTTGTTGTATATACGCATTTATAAATCGATACCGAGATGCCTCAAATCATTAGTTGAACATATTTAAGTTAATTAACCTTCTTTTACGTATTGAAGTTGATGTAAAGCCATGGCCGCATAACGACAATACAATTGGAAGAATTCCGTAGTCTTACATTTATGTACAAAGTCGATTTTCTTGTATATACACATTTAGCAAACGATATCGCAATGCTTCAAATCATTAGTTTAACATATTTAAGTTAATAAACCTTCTTTAACGAACGGAAGTTGGCTTAAAGCCATGGCGGCATAACTTCAGTGCATTTAGAAGAATTCCGTAATCTTATATTTAGGTATAAAGTCGATTTTCTTGTATATACACATTTAGCTATCGATATCGAAATGCTTCAAATCATTAGTTTAACATATTAAGTTAGTAAACATTTTTTAGCATACTGAAGTCTACATAAAGCCTTAACGTTATAACGGCAGTGCATTTAGAAGAACTCCGTAATGTTGTAATTTTATATATAAAGTCGATTTTCTTGTATATATACATTTCGCAATCGATATCGAAATGCTTCAGATAACTGGTTTAACATATTTAAGTTAATAAACCTCCTTTAGCGAACTGAAGTTGACATAAAGCCAAAACGGTATAACGGCAGTGCATTTGGAAAAATTCCGTAGTGTTATATTTAGGCATAAAGTCGATTTTCTTGTATATACACATTTTGCAATCGATATGGAAATGCTTTAAAAAACTGGATTAGCATATTTAAGTTAATTAACCTTCTTTATCTTACTGAAGTTTACATAAAGCCATAACGGCATAACGGCAGTATATTTATATGAATTCCGTTATCTTATATTTAGGTATAAAGTCGATTTTGTTGTACATACAAATTTAACAATCGATATCGAAATGCTTCAAATCATTAGTTTAACATATTTAAGTTACTTAACCTTCTTTAACGAACGGAAGTTGGCATAAAGCCATGGCAGCATAACGGCACTGCATTTAGAAGAATTCCGTAATCTTATATTCAGGTATAAAGTCGATTTTCTTTTACATACACATTTAGCAAGCGATAACGAAATGCTTCAAATCATTAGTTTAACAAATTTAAGTTAATTAACCTTCTTTAACGTACTGAAGTTGATATAAAGCCATGGCGGCATAACGACAGTACATTTGGAAGAATTCCGTAGTCTTATATTTAGATATAAAGTCGATTTTCTTTTATATATGCATTAAGCAATCGATATCGAAATGCTTCAAATAACTGGTTTAACAAATTTAAGTTAATAAACCTTCTTTAACGAACTGCAGTTAACATAAAGCCATAACGGCATAACGGCAGTGCATTTAGAAGAATTCCGTAATCTTATATTTAGGTATAAGGTCGATTTTCTTGTATATTCACATCTAGCAATCGATAACGAAACGCTTCAAATCATTAGTTTAACATATTTAAGTTAATTAGCCTTCTTTATCTTACTGAAGTTTACATAAAGCCATAACGGTATAACGGCAGTGCATTTGGAAGAATTCCGTAAACTTATATTTAGGTATAATGTCGATTTTGTTGTACATACACATTTAGCAATCGATATCGAGATGCTTCAAATCACTAGTTTAACATATTTAAGTTAATTAACCTTATTTTTCTTACTGAAGTTTACGTAAAGCCATAACGCTATAACGACAGTGTCTTTGAGAGAATTCCGTAATCTTATATTTAGGTATAAAGTCGATTTTGTTGTATATACACATTAGCAATCGATATCGAGATGGTTCAACTCATTAGTTTAACATATTTAAGTTAATTAACCTTCTTTAACGTATTGAAGTGGATATAAAGCAATGGCGGCATAACGGCAGTCCATTTAGAAGAATTCCGTAATCTTATATTTAGGTATAAAGTCGATTTTCTTGTATATACACATTTAGCAATCGATAACGAAATGCTTCAAATCATTAGTTTAACTTAAATATAAGTTAATTAACCTTCTTTAACGTATTGAAGTTGATATAAAGGCATGGCGGCATAACGACAGTGCATTTAAAAGAATTCCGTAATCTTATATTTAGGTATAAAGTCGATTTTCTTGTATATACACACTTTGCAGTCGATATCGAAATGCTTCAAATAACTGGTTAAGCATATTTAAGTTAATTAACCTTCTTTATCTTACTGAAGTTTACATAAAGCCATAACGGCAGTATATTTATATGAATTCCGTTATCTTATATTTAGGTATAAAGCAGATTTTGTTGTACATACACGTTTAGCAATCGATATCGAAATGCTTCAAATCATTAGTTTAACATATTTAAGTTAATTAGCCTTCTTTAACGTAATGACGGTGACATAAAGACATGGCGGCATAACGACAGTACATTTGGAAGAATTCCGTAATCTTATGTTTAGGTATAATTTCGATTTTCTTTTACATACACATTTAGCAAGCGATATCGAAATGCTTCAAATCATTAGTTTAACAAATTTAAGTTAATTAACCTTCTTTAACGTATTGAATTGATATAAAGCCATGGCGGCATAACGACAGTACATTTGGAAGAATTCCGTAGTCTTATATTTAGGTATAAAGTCGATTTTTTTTTTTTTGAACGAGGTGGGTCCAACATAAAGCATTGGTTAGATAATTTAAAGAGCTCTCAGGAAAGTCTTCAATCTTTCTTCTACATCTACCATGGGCTTGGCAATAGTCATATTTTTGTTTCAAATTGGCTAACGCTCTAGCGGCTAAACTATTGGAACGAGGTGGGTCAAACATAAAGCATTGGTTAGATAATTTGAAGCGCTCTTAGGAAAATCTTCACCCTTTCTTCTACATCTACCAGGGGCGTGGCAATAGTCACATTTTTGTTTCAACTTTGCTAACGCTCTGAGGCTAAACTGTTAGAACGAGGTGAGTCACACATAGAGCATTGGTTAGATAATTTAAAGAGCTCTCAGGAAAGTATTCAATCTTTCTTCTGCTCCTATCAGGGGCTTGGCAATAGTCACATTTTTGTTTCAACTTTGCAAACACTCTAGCGGCTAAACAACTGGAACGAGGTGGGTCAAACATAAAGCATTGGTTAAATAATTTAAAGAGCTCTCAGGAAAGTTTTTAATCTTTGTTTTACTACTATCCGGGGCTCGGAAATAGTCACATTTTTGTTTCACTTTTGATAACGCTCTAGCGGGTAAACTGTTGGAACGAGGTGAGTCAAACATAAAGCATTGGTTAGATAATTTAAAGAGCTCTCAGAAAAGTCATTAATTTTTCTTCTATATCTACCAGGGGATTGGCAATAGTCACATTTTTGTTTCAACTGTGCTAACGCTCTGAGGCTAAACTATTAGAACGAGGTGAGTCACAAATAAAGCATTGGTTAGATAATTTAAAGGGCTCTCAGGAAAGTCTTCAATCTTTCTTCTACTCCTGTCAGGGGCTTGGCAATAGTCAGAGTATTGTTTCAACTTTGCTAACGCTCTAGCGGCTAAACTATTGGAACGAGGTGGGTCAAACATAAAGCATTGGTTAGATAATTTAAAGAGCTCTCAGGAAAGTCTTCAATCTTTCTTCTACTCCTACCAGGGGCTTGGAAATAGTCACATTTTTGTTTCAACTTTGCTAACGCTCTAGTGGCTAAACTGTTGAAACGAGGTCGGTCGAACATAAAGCATTGGTTAGATAATTTAAAGAGCTCTCAGGAAAGTCCCCAATTTTTCTTTTACTCTTACTAGGGGCTTGGCAATAGTCACATTTTTGTTTCAACTGTGCTAACGCTCTGAGGCTAAACTATTAGAAAGAGGTGAGTCACACATAACGCATTGGTTAGATAATTTAAAGCGCTCTATGGAAAATCTTCACTCTTTCTTCTACTCCTATTAGGGGCGTGGCAATAGTCACATTTTTGTTTCAACTTTGCTAACGCTATGTGCCTAAACTATTGGAACGAGGTGAGTCAAACAAAAAGCATTGGTTAGGTAATTTATAGAGCTCACAGGAAAGTCTTCAATCTTTCTTCTACTCATATCAGGGGCTTGGCAATAGTCACATTTTTGTTTCAACTTTGCTAACGCTCTAGCGGGTAAACTATTTGAACGAGCTGAGTGAAACATAAAACATTGGTTAGATAATTTAAAAAGCCCACAGGAAAGTCTTCAGTCTTTCTTGTACATCTACCAGGGGCGTGGCAATAGTCACATTTTTGTTTCGCTTTTGATAACGCTCTAGCGGATAAACTATTTGTACGAGGTGAGTTAAAAAAAAACATTGGTCAGATAATTTAAAGGGCTTTCAGGAAAGTCTTCAATCTTTCTTCTGCTCTAACCAGGCGCTTGGCAATAGTCACATTTTTGTTTCAACTTTGCTAACGCTCTAGTGGCTAAACTATTGAAACGAGGTGGGTCGAACATAAAGCATTGGTTAGATAATTTAAACAAATGAGTTGAACCATCCCAATATCGATTGCTAAATGTGTATAAACAACAAAATCGACTTTATACCTAAATATAAGATTACGGAATTCTTCCAAATGCACTGCCGTTATACCGTTATGGCTTTAAGTAAACTTCAGTCAGATAAAGAAGGTTAGATAACTTAAATATGTTATACTAATGATACTCGATACCGATTGCTAAATGTGTATATACAACAAAATCGACATTATACCTAAATATAAGTTTACGGATTTCTTCCAAATGCTTTGGCGTTATACCGTTATGGCTTTACGTAAACTTCAGATAATTAAAGAAGGTTTATTAACTTAAATATGTTAAACTAATGATTTGAAGCATCTCGATATCGATTGCTAAATGTGAATATACAACAAAATCGACATTATACCTAAATATAACACAACGGAATTCTTCTAAATGCACTGCCATTATGCCGTTAAGGCTTTATGTAGACCTTTAGTAAGACAGAGAGGGTTAATTAACTTAAATATGTTAAACTAATGATTTGAAGCATTTCGTTATCGATTGCTAAATGTGTATATACAAGAAAATCGACTTATACCTAAATATAAGATTACGGAATTCTTCTAAATGCACTCCCGTTATGCCGCCATGGCTTTAACAACTTCAGATCGTTAAAGAAGGTTTATTAACTTAAATATGTTAAACTAATGATAACTTTTGATACCGATTGCTAAATGTGTATATACAACAAAATCGACATTTTTACCTAAATATAAAATTTACGGAATTTTTTCCAAATGCTCTTTGGGGTTATACCGTTATGGCTTTACGTAAACTTCAGATAATTAAAGAAGGTTTATTAACTTAAATATATTAAACCCAATGATTTGAAGCATCTTTGATATCGATAGCTAAATGTGAATATACAACAAAATCGACTTTATACCTAAATATAACATTACGGAATTCTTCTAAATGCACTGCCGTTATGCCGTTAAGGCTTTATGTAGACTTCAGTAAGACAGAGAAGGGGTTTAAATTTAAATTAAATATGTTAAACTAATGATTTGAAGTGTTTCGATTTTCGATTGCTAAATGTGTATATACAACAAAATCGACATTATACCTAAATATAAGTTTACGGAATTCTTCCAATGCACTGCCGTTATACCGCCATGGCTTTATGTAAACTTCAGTTCAGAGAAAGAAGGCCAATTAACTTAAATATGTTAAACTAATGATTTGAAGATTTCGATTTTCGATAGCTAAATGTGTATATACAAGAAAATCGACTTTATACCTAAATATAAGATTACGGAATTCTTCTAAATGCTCTGCCGTTATGCCGTATTGGCTTTATGCCAACTTCCGTTCGTTAAAGAAGGTTAAGTAACTTAAATATGTTAAACGAATGATTTGAAGCATTTCGATATCGATAGCTAAATGTGTATATACAAGAAAATCGACTCTTTACCTGAATATAAGATTACGGAATTTTTCCAAATGCACTGCCTTTATACCGTTTTGGCTTTATGTAAACTTCAGTAAGATAAAGAAGGTTAATTAACTTAAATATGTTAAACTAATGATTTAAAGCATTTCGATATCGATTGCTAAATGTGTATATACAAGAAAATCGACTTTATGCCTAAATATAAGACTATGGAATTATGGCTTTATGTCAACTTCAGTTCTCTAAAGGAGGTTTATTAATTTAAATATGTTAAACCAGTTATCTGAAGTTTCGATATCGATTGCGAAATGTGTATATACAAGAAAATCGACTTTATACCTAAATATAAAATTATAACATTACGGAATTCTTCTAAATGCACTGCGGTTATACCGTTAAGGCTTTATGTAGACTTCAGTATGCTAAAAAATGTTTATTAACTTAATATGTTAAACTTATGATTTGAAGCGTTTCGATATCGATAGCTAAATGTGTATAAACAAAAAAATCGACTTTATACCTAAATATAAGATTACGGAATTCTGCTACATGCACTGTCGTTATGCCGCCATGGCTTTATATCACCTTCATTACGTTAAAGAAGGCTAACTAACATAAATATGTTAAACTAATGATTTGAAGATTTTCGATATCGATTGCTAAATGCGTAAATACAAGACAATCGACTATATACCTAAATATAAGATTACGGAATTCTTCTACATGCACTGTCGTTATGCCGCCATGGCTTTATATCACCTTCATTACGTTAAAGAAGGTTAACTAACTTAAATATGTTAAACTAATGATTTGAAGATTTTCGATATCGATTGCTAAATGCGTAAATACAAGAAAATCGACTATATGCCTAAATATAAGATTACGGAATTCTTCTACATGCACTGTCGTTATGCCGCCATGGCTTTATATCACCTTCATTACGTTAAAGAAGGTTAACTAACTTAAATATGTTAAACTAATGATTTGAAGCATTTTAATATCGATTGCTAAATGTGTATGTACAACAAAATCGACTTTATACCTAAATATAAGATAACGGAATTCATATAAATATACTGCCGTTATGGCTTTATGTAAACTTTAGTAAGATAAAGAAGGTTAATTAACTTAAATATGCTAAACCAGTTATCTGATGCATTTCGATATCGATCGCTTAATGTGTAAATACAAGAAAATCGACTTTATAACTGAATATAAGATTACGGAATTCTTCCAAATGCACTGCCGTTATACCGTTATGGCTTTATGTACACTTCAGTGAGAAAAATAATGTTAATTAACTTAAATATGTTAAACTAATGAGTTGAACCATCTCGATATCGATTGCTTATGTGTATATACAACAAAATCGACTTTATACCTAAATATAAGATTACGGAATTCTTCTAAATGCACTGCCGTTATGCCAACATGGCTTTAAGCCAAAGGTTAAAGAAGGTTTATTAACTTAAACATGTTAAACTAATGATTTGAAGCATTTCGATATCGATTGCTGAATGTGTATATACAAGAAAATCGCCTTTATACATAAATATAAGATTACGGTATTCTTCTAAATGCACTGTCGTTATGCCGCCAGGGCTTTATATCACCTTCATTACGTTAAAGAAGGTTAACGAACTTAAATATGTTAAACGAATGATTTGAAGCATTTCGATATCGATAGTTAAATGTGTATATACAAGAAATCCGACTTTTTACCTAAATATAAGATTACGGAATTCTTCCAAATGCACTGCCGATATGCCGTTATGGCTTTATGTTAACTTCAGTTCGTTAAAGAAGGTTAATTAACTTAAATATGTTAAACTAATGATTTGAAGCAATTCGTTATCGATTGCTAAATGTGAATATTTAAGAAAATCGGCTTTATGCCTTTAAAAATAAGATTACGGAATTCTTCTAAATGCACTGTCGTTATGTCGCCATGGCTATAAGCCAACTTCCGTTCGTTAAAGAAGGCTAACGAACTTAAATATGCTAAACGAATGATTTGAAGCATTTCGATATCGATAGCTAAATGTGTATATATGTACAAGAAAATCGACTTTTTACCTAAATATAAGATTACGGAATTCTTCTAAATGCACTGCCGTTATGCCGCCATGGCTTTAAGCCAACTTCCTTTCGTTAAAGAAGGTCTGTTAACTTACATATGTTAAACTAATGATTTGAAGCATTTCGATATCGATTGTTAAATGTGTACATACAAGAAAATCGACTTTATACATAAATATAAGACTTCGGAATTCTTCCAA
Source organism: Bactrocera correcta (assembly GCA_027475135.1). Taxonomy (NCBI): domain Eukaryota; kingdom Metazoa; phylum Arthropoda; class Insecta; order Diptera; family Tephritidae; genus Bactrocera; species Bactrocera correcta. Next base: position 16,941 of record JAPZAG010001839.1, read on the forward strand.
ATGTACTGTCGTTCTGCCGCCATGGCTTTATATCGACTTCAATACGTTAAAGAAGGTTAATTAACTTAAATATGTTAAACTAATGATTTTAAGCATTTCGATATCGATTGCTAAATGTGTATATACAACAAAATCGACTTTATACCTAAATATAAGATTACGGAATTCTTCTAAATGCACTGTCGTTATGCCGCCATGGCTTTATATCACCTTCAATACGTTAAAGAAGGTTAATTAACTTAAATATGTTAAACTAATTATTTGAAGATTTTCGATATCGATTGCTAAATGCGTAAATACAAGACAATCGACTATATACCTAAATATAAGATTACGGAATTCTTCTAAATGCTCTGCCGTTATACCGTTATGGCTTTATGTAAACTTCAGTCAGAGAAAGAAGGCTAATTAACTTAAATATGTTAAACTAATGATTTGAAGCATTTCGTTATCGATTGCTAAATGTGTATATACAAGAAAATCGTATTGGCTTTATGCCAACTTCCGTTCGTTAAAAAAGGTTAATTAACTTAAATATGTTAAACTAATGATTTGAAGCATTTCGATATCGATTGCTAAATGTGTATATACAAGAAAATCGACTTTATGCCTAAATATAAGACTATGGAATTATGGCTTTATGTCAACTTCAGTTCTCTAAAGGAGGTTTATTAACTTAAATATGTTAAACCAGTTATCTGAAGTTTCGATATCGATTGCGAAATGTGTATATACAAGAAAATCGACTTTATACCTAAATATAAAATTATAACATTACGGAATTCTTCTAAATGCACTGCCGTTATACCGTTAAGGCTTTATGTAGACTTCAGTATGCTAAAAAATGTTTATTAACTTAATATGTTAAACTTATGATTTGAAGCATTTCGATATCGATTGCTAAATGTGTATAAACAAAAAAATCGACTTTATACCTAAATATAAGATTACGGAATTCTTCTACATGCACTGTCGTTATGCCGCCATGGCTTTATATCACCTTCATTACGTTAAAGAAGGCTAACTAACTAAAATATGTTAAACTAATGATTTGAAGATTTTCGATATCGATTGCTAAATGCGTAAATACAAGACAATCGACTATATACCTAAATATAAGATTACGGAATTCTTCTACATGCACTGTCGTTATGCCGCCATGGCTTTATATCACCTTCATTACGTTAAAGAAGGTTAACTAACTTAAATATGTTAAACTAATGATTTGAAGATTTTCGATATCGATTGCTAAATGCGTAAATACAAGAAAATCGACTATATACCTAAATATAAGATTACGGAATTCTTCTACATGCACTGTCGTTATGCCGCCATGGCTTTATATCACCTTCATTACGTTAAAGAAGGTTAATTAACTTAAATATCTTAAAATAATGATTTGAAGCATTTCGATATCGATTGCTAAATGTGTATATATAACAAAATCGACTTTATACCTAAATATAAGATTACGTAATTCTTCTAAATGCTTTGCCGTTATGCCGCCATGGCTTTATATCACCTTCATTACGTTAAAGAAGGTTAACTAACTTAAATATGTTAAACTAATGATTTGAAGCATTTCAATATCGATTGCTAAATGTGTATGTACAACAAAATCGACTTTATACCTAAATATAAGATAACGGAATTCATATAAATATACTGCCGTTATGCCGTTAAGGCGTTTGTAGACTTCAGTAAGATAAAGAGGGTTAGTTAACTTGAATATGTTAAACTAATGATTTGAAGCATTTCGATATCGACTGCTAGATGCGTATATACAACAAAATCGACTTTATACCCAAATATAAGATTACGGAATTCTTCTACATGCACTGTCGTTATGCCGCCATGGCTTTATATCACCTTCATTACGTTAAAGAAGGTTAACTAACTTAAATATGTTAAACTAATGATTTGAAGCATTTCAATATCGATTGCTAAATGTGTATGTACAACAAAATCGACTTTATACCTAAATATAAGATAACGGAATTCATATAAATATACTGCCGTTATGGCTTTATGTAAACTTTAGTAAGATAAAGAAGGTTAATTAACTTAAATATGCTAAACCAGTTATCTGATGCATTTCGATATCGATTGCTTAATGTGTAAATACAAGAAAATCGACTTTATAACTGAATATAAGATTACGGAATTCTTCCAAATGCACTGCTGTTATACCGTTATGGCTTTATGTACACTTCAGTGAGAAAAATAAGGTTAATTAACTTAAGTATGTTAAACTTATGAGTTGACCCATCTCGATATCGATTGCTTATGTGTATATACAACAAAATCGACTTTATACCTAAATATAAGATTACGCAATTCTTCTAAATGCACTGCCGTTGTGCCACCATGGCTTTAAGCCAAAGGTTCAAGAAGGTTTATTAACTTAAGCATGTTAAACTAATGATTTGAAGCATTTCGATATCGATTGCTGAATGTGTATATACAAGAAAATTGACTTTATACATAAATATAAGATTACGGAATTCTTCTAAATGCACTGTCGTTATGCCGCCAGGGCTTTATATCACCTTCATTACGTTAAAGAAGGTTAACGAACTTAAATATGTTAAACGAATGATTTGAAGCATTTCGATATCGATAGTTAAATGTGTATATACAAGAAATCCGACTTTTTACCTAAATATAAGATTACGGAATTCTTCCAAATGCACTGCCGATATGCCGTTATGGCTTTATGTTAACTTCAGTTCGTTAAAGAAGGTTAATTAACTTAAATATGTTAAACTAATGATTTGAAGCAATTCGTTATCGATTGCTAAATGTGAATATTTAAGATAATCGACTTTATGCCTAAATATAAGATTACGGAATTCTTCTAAATGCACTGTCGTTATGTCGCCATGGCTATAAGCCAACTTCCGTTCGTTAAAGAAGGTTAACGAACTTAAATATGCTAAACGAATTATTTGAAGCATTTCGATATCGATAGCTAAATGTGTATATACAAGAAAATCGACTTTTTACCTAAATATAAGATTACGGAATTCTTCTAAATGCACTGCCGTTATGCCGCCATGGCTTTAAGCCAACTTCCGTTCGTTAAAGAAGGTCTATTAACTTACATATGTTAAACTAATGATTTGAAGCATTTCGACATCGACTGTTAAATGCGTACATACAAAAAAATCGACTTTATACATAAATATAAGATTACGGAATTCTTCTAAATGCACTGTCGTTATGTCGCCATGGCTATAAGCCAACTTCCGTTCGTTAAAGAAGGTTAACGAACTTAAATATGCTAAACGAATTATTTGAAGCATTTCGATATCGATAGCTAAATGTGTATATACAAGAAAGTCGACTTTTTACCTAAATATAAGTTTACGGAATTCTTCTAAATGCACTGCCGTTATGCCGCCATGGCTTTAAGCCAACTTCCGTTCGTTAAAGAAGGTCTATTAACTTACATATGTTAAACTAATGATTTGAAGCATTTCGATATCGATTGTTAAATGTGTATATACAAGAAAATCGACTTTATGCCTAAATATAAGATTACGGAATTCTTCTAAATGCACTGTCGTTATGTCGCCATGGCTATAAGCCAACTTCCGTTCGTTAAGGAAGGTTAACGAACTTAAATATGCTAAACGAATTATTTGAAGCATTTCGATATCGATAGCTAAATGTGTATATACAAGAAAATCGACTTTTTACCAAAATATAAGATTAAGGAATTCTTCTAAATGCACTGTCGTTATGTCGCCATGGCTATAAGCCAACTTCCGTTCGTTAAAGAAGGTTAACGAATTTAAATATGCTAAACGAATTATTTGAAGCATTTCGATATCGATAGCTAAATGTGTACATACAAGAAAATCGACTTTATACATAAATATAAGACTTCGGAATTCTTCCAAATGTACTGTCGTTCTGCCGCCATGGCTTTATATCGACTTCAATACGTTAAAGAAGGTTAATTAACTTAAATATGTTAAACTAATGATTTGAAGCATTTCGATATCGATTGCTAAATGTGTATATACAACAAAATCGACTTTATACCTAAATATAAGATTACGGAATTCTTCTAAATGCACTGTCGTTATGCCGCCATGGCTTTATATCACCTTCAATACGTTAAAGAAGGTTAATTAACTTAAATATGTTAAACTAATTATTTGAAGATTTTCGATATCGATTGCTAAATGCGTAAATACAAGAAAATCGACTATATACCTAAATATAAGATTACGGATTTCTTCTACATGCACTGTCGTTATGCCGCTATGGCTTTATATCACCTTCATTACCTTAAAGAAGGTTAATTAACTTAAATATGTTAAACTAATGATTTGAAGCATTTCGATATCGATTGCTAAATGTGTATATGCAAGAAAATCGACTTTATACCTAAATAAAGGATTACGAAATTATTTTAAATGCACTGCCGTTATGCCGCCATGGCTTTAAGCCAACTTCCGTTCGTTAAAGAAGGTCTATTAACTTACATATGTTAAACTAATGATTTGAAGCATTTCGATATCGATTGCTAAATGTGTATATGCAAGAAAATCGACTTTATACCTAAATAAAGGATTACGAAATTATTTTAAATGCACTGCCGTTATGCCGCCATGGCTTTAAGCCAACTTCCGTTCGTTAAAGAAGGTCTATTAACTTACATATGTTAAACTAATGATTTGAAGCATTTCGATATCGATTGTTAAATGTGTACATACAAGAAAATCGACTTTATACATAAATATAAGACTTCGGAATTCTTCCAAATGTACTGTCGTTCTGCCGCCATGGCTTTATATCGACTTCAATACGTTAAAGAAGGTTAATTAACTTAAATATGTTAAACTAATGATTTGAAGCATTTCGATATCGATTGCTAAATGTGTATATACAACAAAATCGACTTTATACCTAAATATAAGATTACGGAATTCTTCTAAATGCACTGTCGTTATGTCGCCATGGCTTTATATCACCTTCAATACGTTAAAGAAGGTTAATTAACTTAAATATGTTAAACTAATGATTTGAAGCATTTCGATATCGATTGCTAGATGCGTATATACAAGAAAATCGACTTTATACCTAAATATAAGATTACGGAATTCTTCTAAATGCACTGTCGTTATGCCGCCATGGCTTTATATCACCTTCATTACCTTAAAGAAGGTTAACTAAATTAATTATGTTAAACTAATGATTTGAAGATTTTCGATATCGGTTGCTTAATGTGTATATACAGGAAAATCGACTATATACCTAAATATAAGATTACGGAACTCTTCTACCTGCATTGTCGTTATGCCGGCATGGCTTTATATCACCTTCATTACCTTAAAGAAGGTTAACTTACTTAAATATGTTAAACTAATGATTTGAAGCATTTCGATATCGGTTGCTAAATGTGTATGTACAACAAAATCGACTTTATACCTAAATATAAGATAACGGAATTCATATAAATATACCGCCGTTATGCCGTTATGGCTTTATGTAAACTTTAGTAAGATAAAGAAGGTTAATTAACTTAAATATGCTAAACCAGTTATCTGATGCATTTCGATATCAATTGCCTAATGTGTAAATACAAGAAAATCGACTTTATACCTAAATATAAGATTACGGAATTCTTCCAAATGCACTGCCGTTATACTGTTATGGCTTTATGTACACTTCAGTGAGAAAAATAAGGTTAATTAACTTAAGTATGTTAAACTAATGAGTTGAACCATCTCGATATCGATTGCTTATGTGTATATACAACAAAATCGACTTTATACCTATATATAAGATTACGGAATTCTTCTACATGCACTGCCGTTATGCCGCCATGGCTTTATATCAACTTCAATACGTTAAAAAAGGTTCATTAATTTAAATATGTTAAACTAATGATTTGAAGCATTTCGTTATCGATTGCTAAATGTGTATATACAAGAAAATCGACTTTATACCTAAATATAAGATTACGGAATTCTTCTAAATGCACTGCCGTTATGCCGCCATGGCTTTAAGCCAACTTCAGATCGTTAAAGAAGGTTTATTAACTTAAATATGTTAAACTAATGAGTTGAACCATCTCGATATTGATTGCTAATGTGTATATACAACAAAATCGACTTTATACCTAAATATAAGATTACGGAATTCTTCCAAATGCACTGCAATTATACCGTTATGGCTTTATGTTAACTTCAGTTAGTTAAAGAAGGTTAACGATCTTAAATATGTTAAACGAATGATTTGAAGCATTTCGATATCGATAGCTAAAGGCGTATAGAAGAAAATCGACTTTTTACCTAAATATAAGTTTACGGAATTCTTCCAAATGCACTGGTGTTATACCGTTTTGGCTTTATGTAAACTTCGGTAAGATAACGAAGGTTAATTAACTTAAATATGTTAAACTAATGATTTGAAGCATTTCAATATCGATTGCTAAATGTGTATATACAACAAAATCGATTTTATACATAAATATGCGATAACGGAATTCTTCTAAATGCACTGCCGTTATGCCGCCATGGCTTTATATCGCCTTCATTACGTTAAAGAAGGTTAACTAACTTAAATATGTTAAACTAATGATTAGAAGCATTTCGATATCGATTGCTAAATGTGTATATACAACAAAATCGACTTTATACCTAAATATAAGATTACGAAATTCTTCCAAATGTACTGTCGTTATGCCGCCATGGCTTTATATCGACTTCAATACGTTAAAGAAGGTTAACGATCTTAAATATGTTAAACGAATGATTTGAAGCATTTCGATATCGATTGCTAAATGTGTATATACAACAAAATCGACTTTATACCTAAATATAAGATTACGGAATTCTTCTAAATGCACTGTCGTTATGCCGCCATGGCTTTATATCACCAACGAATGATTTGAAGCATTTCGATATCGATAGCTAAATGTGTATATACAACAAAATCGACTTTATACATAAATATACGATAACGGAATTCTTCTAAATGCACTGCTGTTATGCCGCCATGGCTTTATATCACCTTCATTACGTTAAAGAAGGTTAACTAACTTAAATATGTTAAACTAATGATTAGAAGCATTTCGATATCGATTGCTAAATGTGTATATACAACAAAATCGACTTTATACCTAAATATAAGAATACGGAATTCTTCTAAATGCACTGTCGTTATACCGCCATGGCTTTATATCAACTTCATTACGTTAAAGAAGGTTAACTAACTTAAATATGTTAAACTAATTATTTTAAGTCTTTCGATATCGATTGCTAAATGCGTAAATAAAAGAAAATCGACTATATACCTAAATATAAGATTACGGAATTCTTCCAAATGTACTGTCGTTATGTCGCCATGGCTTTATATCACCTTCATTACCTTAAAGAAGGTTAATTAACTTTAATATGTTAAACTAATGATTTGAAGCATTTCGATATCGATTGCTAAATGTGTATATACAACAAAATCGACTTTATACCTAAATATAAGATTACGAAATTCTTCCAAATGTACTGTCGTTATGCCGCCATGGCTTTATATCGACTTCAATACGTTAAAGAAGGTTAACGATCTTAAATATGTTAAACGAATGATTTGAAGCATTTCGATATCGATTGCTAAATGTGTATATACAACAAAATCGACTTTATACCTAAATATAAGATTACGGAATTCTTCTAAATGCACTGTCGTTATGCCGCCATGGCTTTATATCACCAACGAATGATTTGAAGCATTTCGATATCGATAGCTAAATGTGTATATACAACAAAATCGACTATATACATAAATATACGATAACGGAATTCTTCTAAATGCACTGCTGTTATGCCGCCATGGCTTTATATCACCTTCATTACGTTAAAGAAGGTTAACTAACTTAAATATGTTAAACTAATGATTTGAAGCATTTCGATATCGATTGCTAAATGTGCATATACAACAAAATCGACTTTATACCTAAATATAAGAATACGGAATTCTTCTAAATGCACTGTCGTTATACCGCCATGGCTTTATATCAACTTCATTACGTTAAAGAAGGTTAACTAACTTAAATATGTTAAACTAATTATTTGAAGATTTTCGATATCGATTGCTAAATGCGTAAATACAAGAAAATCGACTATATACCTAAATATAAGAT